>ML485590.1:68641-94496 GCA_005239535.1 Nicotiana rustica | reverse complement strand
GTTGAGTCAATTACTCTATATCTCTTCCATGTCTCTTATGTATTTATTTATGTGCCTTACATACTCAGTACATTTTTTGTACTGACGTCCCTTTTGCCTGGGGACGTTGCGTTTCATGCCCGCAGGTCCCGATAGATAGGTCGAAAGCCCTCCACGTAGGCTATCAGCTCAGCGAAAGATGTTGGTGCACTCCATTTGCTTCGGAGTTGCTTGTTTGGTTAGTATGATTTAGACATGTAATGTTTGGTATGGCGGGACTCTGTCCCGACCTTTATTACATTTATGTACTCTTAGAGGCTTGTAGACATATGTCGTGTACGTGAAAGATTGTACGGCCTTGTCGGCCTATGTTTTGAGTTTATAAATGAGTATGTTGGCCTATTAGGCTCGTATGTCACGTGTATATTATGATGTAATAAGAAATATACGTTACGTTGGTGCACGGTTGAGTAAGGTACCGGGTGCCCGTCGCGACATATCGGTTTGGGTCGTGACATTTACATTTCCGCAATACGTGTTTAAATACTGCAAATACATTTTCAAACTCCTCACTGACTTGTTTACCTTTTTGTTTTCCTTATTTTGATTATTCCCATCCCCTAAGGTTGGTTCGCACATACTATCATCATCAACATATCACACCACATCCAGAGGCCCTCCACCTCCTCTTCCTCTTCCAAGTGATCCAAAAATTAAGGGAAAAGATAAAATGGATGATATGAGTGGTGTCAGGAAAGACAACGCTACACATGAAGAGAATGTCGAGACTTCAGACGGTCGTAGTACTCCGGTATAGAATGATTTGGTCTTACGGTTGGAGCACAATATACTAGAATTACAAGGGGAACTTGAGCAGGTCCGCAACATTGGCAAACCTCTCCTTCACCTTAAACGTCCCAGACATTAACTAGAAAAATGCCTAGAACCCAGTACCTCCTCAAAACACACCAAAACAATGTCCGCAAAATCCTCCCCCACCCTATCAATACGTAACACCTCCCCAAAATCCCAATCCTTTACCAGTACCAACACCTCCTAAACACGAACATATTCTGACTCAATACCCGCAAACCACTACTTATCATACTCCTCAACATACCCCACAACCTATCCCCGATCCACAAAATTCAACTAATGATCACCACTACACTCAAACCCCTGGCATCCACCAAAATATTCCCATATACATAGAAACCTCACCCCACTCCACTCAACCAACCTCATACACACCAGAATCCACCGAGAAGGATCTGCTCATCAAGAATATGGCGGAAGATCTCAAGAAGCTCACAAGTCGAGCCCAAAGTGTTAAAAGAGGCAAATGAATTGAAGGTTTGAACTATGAGGATTTATGTATTCAGCTAGACGTAGAACTGATGGAGGGTTACAAACCTCCTAAGTTCGAAATGTTTGATGGGACAGGTGACTCGAAGGTACATTCGCGGACATACTGTGACAAACTCATGGGAGTTGGGAAGGATGAAAGGATTGGCATGAAGCTATCATGAGGAGTCTCACTTGAGATGCCCTATCTTGGTACATCAGTCAAAATCCCAAGAAATGGGTTAATTGGGTAAGCATGGCATCGGATTTCATGGATCGATTCAGGTTTAATACGGAGAATGCACCAGATGTTTTCTACACCGAGAATCTCAAGAAGAAACCAACAGAAACTTTCCGCGAGTATGCTACTGTAAGCCCCGAAATATTTTGCTAAGTAATTTAGGATTTCGAGGTGCCAGGTAGGCTAATTATAATATTTTTGTGCTATAAATATGACATAAACGAATTGGATTTGGTAAATAAGTGTATAAGTCATAAAATAAGTATTGTGGGGTCCAAGGAGAGGCCTAATGTAGGGCCCCGGGGAAAAACTTCACTATGTAATTTAAGGTTTTGTGGTGTCAAGGTAGGTAATACATTGTACTTCCGAAGTTTCGAGTCGAGCGATGCGCTGAGGAGTGGAAAATTATTTGTCGCAGTCATACCAAGCTTTAGGTAGATAAATCCCGGGTAAAGCCAGGTCAGACCAGGCTTTAGGTAGATAAAGCCCGGATAAAGCGAGGCCCGTCCAGGCTTTAGGTAGATAAAGCCCGGATAAAGCCAGGCCATACCAGGCTTTAGGTAGATAAAGCCTGGATAAAGCCAGGTCCGAAATGTTGGACTATACATTTTTCTATCTTTATAACCCGACCCCAGACCCATATAAAACCCATTCCTCATCATTTTAAGCTTATTTTCTGATAAATTAGAGAGAGTAAAGAGTGGGTTCTAGAGAGAGAAAGTCCCAACGTCATCAAGTTGATCCTCCTTCATCACTCAAGCTTGGAAATAATCAAGTAGGACACAAATTTCTTCACTCTAAGAGGTAAGCTTTTACCACACTAACCTTAATTTCTAGATTTTTGTTAAAATGAAACATGGTTAGGTGAGTTCATGAAGATGGGGGTAGGAATCTTGCATGCATGTAACCAACTAGTCATAATCTAGTAAAGGGAAATGAGTTAGAGTAATCTTTCACTAAATAGAGGCCATTTAATCTAGAGGAACACCTAGTGTTTGATAGAATGCTCAAGCGAGTTCAAGACATGATCATTATTCCTAATTCTAAATTCAATTGTGCCACATTGTGAATTAGATTGAAGGTGCTAGAAGGTCCGGGGAATTTTGGTAGAAATTAAGCAAAAATCCGAAATCGAGGTATGTATGGCTAACTCTAATATTCATAGGATAAACCCATTTGTGTTCACTTTCCGGGTATGATTCTCGTGCTTGACTCTCTATGGAATTATGTGCCTTATGTGCCAAATTGGGAAATTCTTGATTCTATGTCATTCCATGTACTGCCATGTTGTTATGCTATTTGAGTGCATAAATTGTGATGATCATGTTCCCTCTTTTACTATGTGTGCGATCCTCTTATGTGATGGGTGTGGTAAATGTGAAAGGTTGGATTGATATGAAATATGAATCAAGAGATTGTAATGATTTGAAATACAGATCAAGAGGTTGAATTGATATGAAACATGAATCAATGAATTGGATTGTTATGGAATATGAATTAAAGGATTGGATTGATATGAAATATGAATCAAAGGATTGTAATGATATGAAATATGAGACAAAGAATGAAATGATATGTGATGCGAATCAAAATATGGAAAATGATAAAAGTGACCTAAAATATCCATGAATCGACAGGAGAATGTCCTAGGGTGAGATGGCCTATCCGATCAGGGCGGGATCAGACTCCATGTCGTACACATGGAGACATGAAATTGTGATATTATGATTATTATAGCCTCACTGTTTCAGTTGAGATGGCCTAGCCGGTCAGGCAGTGACCGGACTCTGTGTGAACATGCCACGGTGGTGATATGAGATGTGATGATATTCGGGCCTCACCTAGGATGGCTTAGCCGGTCGGGCAAAGATCGGACTCAGTGTGACAACGACACGGTGGTTCAATAATAAGAATAACAAGAGGAACTTAAAAGAACATTAACCAAAAGATGGCAAAACGGGATGAGAAACATGGTGACTTTGATTATGTGGATTGTTATGTGAAGTCTCTATTTACATTACTGCCTGTTTATTGCTTATCCTATCTAGAGTAGAGTTTGTTCGTAAATACTAGCACTATTCAATGGTACTAACGTCCCTTTTGCCGGGGGCGCTACATCTTTTATATGGATGTAGGTGGTTCCATAGCAGGTAGTGTCGATCGCCGATAGTGGTGCTTCTCCTCCTTCCTTTAGTTGCTCCGGTGAGCCCCACTTTCTTCTGGGGACGTATGATGATATATATATATTGCTTCCCCTTTTGTACATGTTCTATTTTGAGGTATAGCCGGGGCCTTGTCGCTGACATGTCTATGTATGTTCCTCCAAAATCTTAGAGGCTCCGTAGACACTATGTAGGTTGTAATGTATTTTGGGTAGTTGTTGTACTTACTCGTAATCGTGAACCCGTATTGGAAATGTTGTACTTAGCATGTATTTTTGGGAAGATCTAATGTTGAAACGTTAAAAGAGGAAAATGGACTTTACGCTGTGAATACACAATTTTGATTTTCTTTTGCTATTTCATATGAATATTGTATGCTATAAACACGGGGAAACGCGTTAGGTAGGAAAGGAAAATCAGGCTTTCTTGACCGGGTTCATCCGGTTGAGCGCCGATCCCGTCCCTCGGTTTTGGGGCGTGATAGATACTCGATGGAGGTCAGAAGTTTCAAAGGTTAGGCCAGCATTGGAAGAAGAGCAGATGAACAATTTCTTTGTTAGGGCCCAGGATCCATAATACTATGAAAGGCTAATGGTCATCGAGAATCACAAATTCTCCGACATTATCAAGCTCGGGGAAAGGATTAAAGAAGGGATCAAGAGCAGAATGGTAACCGATTTTGAGGCGTTTCAGGCTACGAACAAAGCATTACAGTTAGGGGGCATATCAAAGAAGAAAGAAATCAGGGCGGTGATGGTAGCCCAAGGTCCAAAATCTTGACTCACATACCAAACACCTCCACCCATATATCAACCTTCAGTTCCCAGATATTCTCAACCCACCACTACCTACCACACTTACAATACCCAACCAACATATTATCACTCACCACCAGCCCACCACAACTATCCAAAACCCAGATCCAATTTCGATCATAAACCACCCAGACAATATACCCCTATTGCTGAGCCCATCGACCAACTATATGAAAGATTGAATGTTGCCGGATATGTTACCCCTATTCGCGTTGTTGCAAGGGAAAACTCCTCCTAGTGGGTCAACCCAAACAAACATGTGCATACAATTTCGACATGAAGGGACATACCATTGATGAATGTTGCGCTCTAAAAGACAAGATTCAGACACTGATTGATACCAAGGTCATACAAGCAAAGGAAGTCGCACCTAATGTTTGCAACAACCCTCTCCCGGACCATAAGGGTCAAGGAGTAAATGTGATAGAGAGTGACAAAGAATGGGCTCCTGAAGGGTCAATTGGGCTTATTCGGGAAGGTGACGATCCTAAGAAACCTGTAGTCACACTCACTCCTATTGTGGTATAGATACAGCCACCAGTCGAGGTTGAGGTAGCCACATCAATTGCGTTTGAAATTGAAGTGACAACACCTGCAACTGCACCTGCATTATTTGAAGTGGAAGTAACCACACCTTTCACTGTGACGGTAGCATCCACACCACTCTTTAAATCCAATGTCGTACCTTGGGATTACATTTCCGAAGACAGGAGAAAGGGGAAAGCAAAAATGGAAGAGTCTGGTGCTGCACAAGGGATGAATAGAACTGGAAGGATTTATACACCCGAGAATTTGGGAGGAATGAGTAAAATAGCTGCTACCAAAAAGCCCATCAATGAAACCGGTCCAGATGATCTCTGGAGAAAGATACAGGCAATGGAGTATTTTGTGGTTGACCGTCTGAACAAAACTCCCGCCCAGATATCCATCCTATCATTGCTGCAAAATTCCGAGGCACATAGGAATGCTTTAATGAATGTGTTTAATGAAGCTTACGTGCCCAACAATATCACCAGTTGAGAGATGGCCAACATGGTGGGGCAAGTGCCGGAGAGCCACAAGATCACCTTTCACGAAGATGAGTTGCCACCAGAGAGATTGAGCCACAACAGGGCACTGCATATCACAGTGCTATGCGAGGATAAGTTCATTGCCAGGGTTTTGATAGACGGAGGGTCTAGCCTCAACATCTGCCCATTGACAACTATAAAAAGGTTGGGAAAGGGTTTACATGAAATACGAGCAGGGAATATAAATGTGAAGGTGTTCGATGGGTCACAAAGAGCCACAATTGGAGAAACCAATTTATGCTTGCAGATGGGTCCCACCTTGTTCAATGTTGAATTTCAGGTGCTAGACATTTCCGCCTCCTACAATCTGTTGTTGGGACGACCTTGGATATATGCCGTCGGGGTTGTGGCATCTACTTTGCACCAGGCTATGAAATTTGAATGGAATCATCAGGAAGTAATCATCCATGGAGATGGGAGCAATTCCATTTATACCAACTAAATTGTTCTTGTCATGGAAAACAGAAGGAATTTGGGTGGAGAGGCTTATCACTGCATCGAGCGCGTCAATGCAATTGAGAAAGATAAGTGGTAGAGCAAAAAAATAGAAATCATACTAGAATGATGTGGTATGAACCCGGTAAAGGACTCGGGAAGAAACTCCAAGGCATTACCAAGCCAATACAGCTGAAGTGTCACGGTACAATTTTTGGGTTTGGATATCCATATTCCTGGAAATAATATAACGACCAGTCGCCGCCATGGCATGGTCCCTATTACCCTCTTTAACAACCAGTGTCATATCTAAGTCAATCATTTCATCAGGCCGATACAATATGGGGAGCCGAAGAAGAGGAAGCTTTGGCTGGTCTAAGGAATCTGTTTTTGGAAGACGAAGACATGGACTGCAATGTGATAGTTGAGGAAGAGGAAGAAGAATGACGTATCATTCAAACAATAGAGAGGGGATCAGTTCTCAGGAATTGGACCGCCACACCATCTAGGGCAGACGAGTCTCGGGGTAGCATGGCTACTAGTGTTATTTGAAAACAATTCTTTTGAGCATTGTGTTTTAAAAACATTTTTCTTTCAGTTTTTTGTTTTGGAAAACATTGTTAGAAGTCATTTAAATGTTGCTTTGTTTAAAGTTTCAGCATTTATCAATAATTTGATGTTTTGTTATCATTATCTTTCATATTTTTCTCTACAACATTACTATTTCTTACCTTGATGAACCAACGACAGTGACATGTAATGAGACAATGCAACACAATGATAGTGATTCAGAAGAGATAGAAGAAGAAGATGTGATACCTCAGGATATCGTTAGAGAAGTTGAGAACTTTGAGAACAAACCTAAGTCCAAACTGGACGAGACTGAGGCAGTCAACTTGGGAGATTCTGAACCCGTCAAAGAAACTCGCATAAGCATCCACTTATCACCGTCAGATAAGGAAGAGTACACCCGTTTCCTGAAAGAGTATGAGGACATTTTTGCATGGTCATTTGACGATATGACCGGATAGAGCACATCCATAGTGGCTCAAAAGTCGCCTACCAATCCAATGTGTCCGCCACTAAAGCAGAAACTCAGAAAGTTCAAGCTAGACATGAGCCTGTAAGTCAAGGAAGAAGTCACTAAGAAAATCAAAGCCAAAGTCCTCAAGGTAGTTGAATATCCAACATGGTTAGCCAACATTGTTCCGGTTCTAAAGAAAGATGGGAAACTCAGGGTGCGTGTCGACTATCGGGATTTAAATAGAGCAAGTCCCAAGGACGATTTACCGCTGCTAAATATACAAATATTGATTGACAATTGCGCCAAGCATGAGCTCAATTCCTTTGTGGATTGCTTCACAGGTTATTATCAGATCTGGATGGACGAAGAACACGCAGAAAAGGCAGCCTTCATTACACCGTGGGGAGTGTATTTCTACAAAATGATGCATTCTGCCTGAAGAATTCTAGGGCCACCTACATAAAGGCCATGAAAACCATCTTCCATGATATGATACACAAGGATATAGAGGTATATGTTGAGGAAGTCATCATCAAATCTAGAAGGCCACAAATCACATAGCATACTTGAGAAAGTTCTTTGACCGACTGTGGAAGTACAATCTAAAGCTGAATCCCGCGAAATGTGCATTCAGAGTTCCTGCTAGAAAGAATGTTGGGATTCATCGTCGGCCGCCGAGGAATCGAGTTGGACCCGACAAAGGTCAAATTTATCCAAGAGTTACCACCACCAAAGAACAAGAAGGACGTGATGAGTTTCTTGGGATGCCTCAATTACATCAGTCACTTCATAGCACAGTCCACGGTGATATGTGAACCAATTTTCAAAATGTTGAAGAAGGATGCCGCAACTAGCTGGACTGAGGATTGTCAGAAGGCTTTTGACCAAATCAAGTAATATATGTCCACACCACCAGTCCTAGTCCTGCCAGAACCCGGTAGACCACTATTACTCTACCTTTTGGTAGTAGATGGGGTTTTCGGTTATGTTTTGGGAAAACATGATGAGATAGGAAAAAAGAGCAAGACATATATTATTTGAGTAAGAAGTTCACACCTTATAAAGCACATTATTCTTTGGTGGAACACACCTACTGTGCTCTGACATGGATAGCTCAGAAATTGAGGCACTACTTCTGTGCCTATACCATATATCTCATATCAAGGATGGATCCTCTGAGGTACATCTTTCAGAAGCCTATGCCTACTGGGGCAGCTGGTGTTGAAATGGATCTTTCCACATCAAGATGAAGCGGAAGGGAAATTCTCACCCAACAGGTAAGGTCCTTGCTTTAGTTCACAAGGTACTGACAGGAGGAAAAATCATACCCACAGAAATGGACGGAGAAATCTGGCCAAATCCTATCAATTCAGATACAGTCAAAAGATACTATGTGTAAATCTATTTGCATTTTCTTCATATGATGTAATTGAACTACGCTTGACCTGATTCCCGTTTGAGGGGGGATACGTAGGCAGCCGTGTGAGTTCGGTCACAATCCAATAAAATTTCCATATTCCCCGCAATCAGAAACTGGGGGTAGAATTTTGAGGAGGACCCTTAAAATTCCAAAGCAAGTGCAGCCAACGGAACTGCATACAGAACAACAAGAAGTTCGTTTAGATAACTGGGGCAGAGTTTTGAGCTGGGCCCTCAAAATTCTATGGAAAAGAGGTCGCAATGCCTCTGATAACGTCACAGTTGCTGGTTCATCTAATTGATTTCTTAATTTGCATATTACTATGTTTTGAAAATCATACACGCATACTTTGCGGAAAAAAAAAACTTTATTTCTTGGCCAAATGCTACCCATGGTAAATCGAACAGGAGTCCTCGGGCAAAGTGGAGCAGAGCAAGCAGACAAAGACACGAACCAACCTCCCCCGCAAAACTCACAAATTTCCTTTGGATGCAGGAATAGGTCATAACCATAAGCATTGTCACAACAACAGAATCCCAGACATAAAACATATCTCCAGCTAAGAATACTTTGCTCATACTCTTGCATTTGCATGAGACTGAGCGCTATCTCAAACTCCGCATAAGGCTAAGCATTGCCTTACATTTGCATGAGGCTAAGCCCTGCCTTCCTATATACATAAGGCTAAGCATTGCCTTACATTTGCATGAGGCTAAGACCTGCCTTCCTATATACATAAGGCTAAGCATTGCCTTACATTTTCATGAGACTAAGAGCTGTATCAAACTTTGCATGAGGCTAAGCCCTGCCTCCATACTTGCATGAGGCTAAGCCCTGCCTCTTTATCTGCATAAGGCTAAGCATTGGCTTCCCTACATTTGCATGAGACTAAGAATTGTCTCGAACTTTGCACGAGGCTAAGCCCTGCCTCTATATGTGCATAAGGTTAAGCATTGCCTTCCTTACATTTGCATGAGACTAAGCACTGTCTCGAACTTTGCATGAGGCTACGTCCTGCCTCTTTATCTACATAAGGCTAAGCATTGCCTTCCCTACATTTTCATGAGGCTAAGCCATGCCTACCTATCTGCATAAGGCTAAGCATTGGCTTCTCCTTACATGGCACTATGCAATGTCCCAAATCTTGCATGAGACTAAGCATTGCCTCTCCCTGCATAAATGTTGCTCGATTCTAAACCTTGTATTATTCTCTTCTCTCGGGGCTAAGTTCTGACACAAACTCTACGCAAGACTAAGATCTGTCTTGCTGTTATATCTATCATCATGTCTTTGCATCTCATGGGATGATATATATCCAACTTGTCCAAAGGCATCATAGTCCGAAGGCATCATCCTCATATTCGGAAGACACCATGCAATAGCCTGAGGATCTCCCAATGTTGCACATCATTATTCAAAGACATCATGGTTTGGAGGCACTATCTTCATGGCCCAAGAACATCATTTCCTGGCCTGCAAATCCCCTACTGCACAATTCATGGCCCGGAACATCATGGTATAAGCACGTCATCCTCACCGTCCAAAGAAATTCTTCATGGTCCAAAGGGAATTTGCATCATGTTTAGGTTTACGCAATAATCTATATATATACTTGCATTCAATCGTATTTTTATTTTGCAGGTAATCTAAGAAGCAACCGTTCTCCTAACGGGAGAAATCTTCTCTCCGGTTTCCATTCAACGTTCATATCCTTCAAATTATTTTAAACGTAACTGACCATCGTCCGTTACCCATTCCCATCTGATAACCGTTCAAGTATCCATAACCATTTTCAAATCCCGATCCATCATGTTTAGAATATTTTGTCCGTTCTTACAATAACTCCATCGACTTATTCCACCGTTGGATGCAGAACTACACACGACCTGGTTCTTGTAAGACCAGGGATATGTAGGCAACTCAGAAGCCAGAGTGCAGCCTATATCTTTCAAATCACCTCATTCGGTCAAAATCGGCCATCATTTCTTTACCTGATAACTCTTTCATCCTTCCGGGTAGAGAGGGGCAACTGTTGACACCCAATTTTTCTTCATATATTTCATATATGCATTTATACTTTCAAAAGAGTGCATATGCATCATCATTTGATTCATAAACACATATAAGTTGTTTCCTAATTTTACAATAATTTTAAAGATTTTTAAATCAATTTACTCCCATATTTTATTAAATAAATAATCATCAATTGCATCACAAATAATTTTATAATGATTTTATCATCTAACTTCATCATTTATATCCATACTAAGTTTTAAATATTTTTGATGCATTTATTATAATTATAATTTCCAAGAATACGTTTGAATTCATGCCGGTGCGTTCGACTACGGAAGCGATTCATCTGGTAAGGAGATTAGTGGAGCAGTATAAGGAGAGGAAGAAGGATTTGCATATTGTGTTTATTGACCTTGAAAAGGCATACAATAAATTTCTGAGGGAGGTCATGCATAGTTGTTTGGAGGTTAGCGGCGTTCCAGTAGCGTATACTAGGGTGATTATGGATATATTGATGATGCTAAGACTCAAGTGAGGACTTTGGGTGGTGACTCGGAGTATTTCCCTGTGGTGATGGGTGTTTATACCCAATTTTCCCTCATATTTCTCAAAAAATACATATATACCTTCAAAATAGTGCATAAGCATCATCAAGTATTTTTCCATAATTTTCTATAATTTTTAAAGGTTTTTTATCAATTTATTCATGCATTTTTACTATATAAATAATTATTAATTGCATCACAAGTAATTTTATAATTATTTGTTATTTAATTTTTCATCATCTATATCCATATTAAGCTTTATATATTGTTGATGTATTTATTATAATTATATTTGCATCATGAGGCTAATATTGCATATTTTGCAATAATAGCCTATTAACATATATGCATAATTACATTATTTATACAAGAAAATGACTTTTTATATTTTTGTAATGTTAAATAATTGTTTTAAATCATTTTCATGCACAAGTGATATTTTTGCTATTTTATTAATTATTTTTATAAATTATTTACTAATTAATTAGGTATTTAAAACATAGCCCCTAAAAGACCCAATCTCGGACCTAACCCAGTTACTCACACTACCCATTAACCAGCCCAATAACCCCATACCCAAATTACCATCCCAATACCCATTAACCCAACTCATGTACCTATCCAAATTAACCCGCCCGACCCAAGTTTTAATCCCAGCCTTGATCTCTCGAGATCAACGTCTCATATCACCCCAACCCTTTTAATTATACCCTATCCGCCTAACCCTAATTCATTGCCTCCAAACTGCCATCACTAAACCCTGTCCCGTCTTCCTTCCCCTTCCCTTCGCAAACCCTAGCGTCGTCTCCACAAATCCTTGATTCTAACCTCAGAAATGGAATCAACATATGATTCCTCACCTTATTTGATCCTATATCCTTCTTGGCTGCTTGTTATTTGGTGTTACATAATAGCTTGCCTAAAATGGCAAGCAGATCTAGAGAGATTCGAACCAAAATTGGTTCAAAATCTCTAACATGTTGCTTATTTTTGTCTGTGTTCATTATGACCTTTGTAAGTACGAATATTTTATTATCTCTTGAGTATTATTACTTAACCTTGAGGTTAGGGTTTTCAAATCTTTCTGATTCGAACAAAAACTAGTTTAAACCTTATTTTTCTTTTATGTTATCCCGTATAAATCTGCTCATTTTCGTTAAATATTTTTACTCACCCAAAATGGCGTTTCAGATTATTCAATCGGACCAGATTTGGGTTCGATTCTATGTTTCTAAGAATAACCCCTTCTTATGTTAATTGTACTAAAATATTTGAGTATTTGCCTTCTTTTTATCGATTTCATCGTTTACCAAAAATTAGGGTTTCAAAGCTTTTTATTTTGGGGCCAGATCTGTTTCAATTTTGTGTTCTGTGAATATATTACCGTCTATGTTCATCCTATGAAGCATGTGACTCTTGCCTTTTATCTTTGCCGACTTATGAATGTTTACCTGAAAATTAGGGTTTGAAATCTTTTATTGATTTCCGTTTACTCTTTCCTTTCCCGTATGATACTGATGTTTTCCTTATTTTGTTTGATTTACCCTGTTTTCATTATTTCTTTACCTTATTTTGCTTGGCATCTGACTGTCGATTTATTCTCTATGATGCTTTCCTTATTTTAAGTGGTACTCGCCTGATTACTCGCTATTATGTCTGTTAATTTATTGAACTCTAACTTAAATTGATTTCGAGTTTTGTTTTTTTTCCTTATTTTGTGTATGTTTGATTTCTTCCCTTATTTGTTTGCCCGATTGAATATTATTTAAACCCTTTCCCCTCCCCCCTTTAATACACACTCGAACTCTCAGACTCTCCCTAAAACTTAGTTCTTTTACTCTGATTCTGTGCTCATTGTTTCTGGTCTTGGCCGGCCGAAAACCAAGGCCAAGTGATTCTGGAACATAACTGTTGTGGCATATTGACTTGCTTTTATTGCTTAACTGATAAGCCTTAATCTCTTGACGTTTCATTCTCTATGTTTTCATAATCAGTGTTTGTCACGCCCCAAAATCGAGGGACAAGACCGGCGCCTGACTAGATGAACCCAGTCAAGCAGACCTGGATTGCCCTTCCTACCCAACGTATTGCCCCGTGTTCATAACTTACATTATTCCATGTGAGTTAGATAATTTAGATCCAAAGTACAATTTACAACATGTTTCCATTTTTCCTCTTTTAACTTTCAACAATAGATAATCCAAAACATACAAGTTACATACAACCTTTCTGATTTGCGATCCACTATTACGAGTAGGTACAACTACCGCTCAAAATATACATATATATATATATATACATATATATATATATATATATATATATATACACACAACCCACACAGTGTTTACGAAGCCTCTAAGAGTACTAGGAGTTTTACATAGACTTGCCGGCAACAAGGCCCCGACTATACCTTTTACATCATAAGCAAAAGAGGATAGTACAATCACACACGGCCCGGAGAGGAAATGGGGCTCACCAAGACAGCTGAAGAGATGAAGAGGAGGCACCACTAACGGCGGGCTTGGCTACCTTCTATGGAACAACCTACATCCATATAAAAGATGTAGCACCTTCGGCAAAAGGGACGTTAGTACCGCTGAATAGTACTAGTATGTATGAACAAACTTTACTCTAAGTAAAATCAAACAATACACAGATGGGAGACAGCTTAAAGAAACCAACAAATAGTGCACATAGATACGGAAACAAACACAATTGAGAGTTTCACAGATTCTTATTTCAACACAACCATATTCCACCCTTATTCCTTCTCATCATTCCACCCTTATTACTCATGTTGCAGCGCGCAACCCGATCCTACCGGACAATCACCTTTCAGTCTTATTACATTCTGTTGCGGCGTGCAACCCGATCCCACCGTACAATTCACCTTCCACCCTTATTACTTCGTGTTGCGACATGCAACCCGATCCCACAGGGCAATCACATTTCATAGCAACAATAACAACCCACAATTAAATCACAAGGCTTCATATCATCAAGAGTACAGTTTCATAACAACCAATCAATCATGTGTTCACAATAGTCTTTATCAACCTTTAATTAAATCACGAAGATTCTCAACAATCAAGAATATAAATTCATTACAACCAACAATCCGTACGAAGTCAAGCCACAATAAACCTTGCCAAACAATGATTCATATCCGATATTGCCATGGTCATTTAGTTCGATTAAATCAATTCACGACTCCTTTTCATCACTTGTTACACAGCCCTTAGCACTTAAATACATTCACGCATTTAGGTTCTTTACCATTCTTTGATACCAACATATTCAAGCACTTAACGAACCTTGCACATGATAGAGTAATTACAAAGAAATCATCTTTCACAAATTCAATTAACATGATAATCGACTAAGAAAATCAGAGAATGAAATCTTACACCTCAATACTTCCGAACAATCAATTCACATGTACTCAGCAAGAGATTTATACTAAATGCCCGGACACCAGCAAGGTGACTCTACGAAGATTAAGTAAGCCATACATACCTCGAATCAGAATTCCCTTTTAGTTTCTATCACAATTCACCGAACTGTATAACACCGTCAATCTATTCCACAATGTGGCATATTTCACTTAAAATTAGGAATCTTGAATTCAATTGGGTATTTTATCAAACACCATGTGACCCCTTAGATTACTAACCCCCATTTTAGTGAAAAATTACTTTAACTAGCTTCCCTTTACTAGGTCATGGAAGATTGTTCACATGCATGCAATGTTTCAACTTTTCATTTTCAAGAACCAACCTATGTGTGTTTTATTCATAACCAAAATCTGAGAATTAAAGAGAAATGGGGCGAAGACTTACCTCTTTGAGTGAAGAAGATGACAATAACTCGATAATTTCCGGGCTTGGGTGACGTTTGAAGAATCAATTTGGGGAAGATGGGGACTTCTCTCTCTAGAACCCACTCTCATTTCTCTCTATTTTGATCAGATGCATGTTAAAAATGAAGGGGAGGGGTGTTTTATTAAACTGGGGGTCGGGTTTTAAATTTAGAAAATAGGAGCCCCCATACAGAAATGCAGTCAGGAATGCGATCGCATTCCTGCTATGCGGTCCGTATTCCTGTCACAGAAATTGCCCTCAAATGGGCCAAAAATGGAAAACAATCTGCCCAGGTATGCGACCGCTATGCGGCCGCATACCTGTTATGCAATCGCATAGTGCGCCGCATAACCTCCCTTGCAAAAAAACTGGGGCAAGAATGCGACAATTATGCGGCCCGCATACCCAAAATGCGATCGCATTCTGGGCCGCATAGTTGTCCTTAATTTGGACAGTAGCCTGTCAAGGTATGCGACCACTATGTGGTCCGCATACCTATTATGCGATCGCATAGTGCGTCACATAATGCGCAATTTCTGGAAATTTTTATCTTTTAAGTTCCGGGGTACTTTTACTCAAAATGGGTCCGTATTTAAGAATTTCTACAGTTATATCAACACCGGGACCCTATTCGGGCATTATTCTAGACATAAAATTTTACAGGTCTTTACATCCCCCCCCTCTTAAAATCATTTGTCCTCGAATGAGGATCGGGAAGTCATTTGGTTTTGAAAACACAATATGCCAACCTTCAATTTCACTAGGTCCGATATTTTCTGGAAATTTCGCCAGAGTTTCCTTTGTAACTAGGCCTATATACCTGACAGAGAGCCCCCGAACTACATTTCCAATTTAATGCTACATAATGCAGTTATTCTAACAACTTGTATATAACCTTGTTACCTCAACAACTTTCATATATTCAATTACTTCAACATGCCATATACACTTCAATTAATCATTACCGATCTACACTTCAATTAATCATTTAACCATCACATGAGTTTCACATAATTTCATTTACTCCAACCATTCGTACATAATTCAGTTATTCCATCAAATCATATACAATTCAATTTCTTCAACATGCTTATACATAATTCAGTTACACCACAACTTGCATATCATTTAACTACCACATGAATTGCACATAATTTAGCTTACTTCAAAGAGCTACACATTCCCCAAATAATCACAACATGCACAAATATGGCACAACTTGAGATGTTTCAATAATAAGGAGATTAGGAGAGTGAAGTGATCTTGCACAAAATTAAACACAAGGGTGTATTCACTTAGAGATGGCAGTTCTCACGATCACTACTAGACTTGTTCAAACAAATGGGGATATTTTTCTTTCATTTCAGTTTCCGCTTCCCATGTGGCTTCCTCGACTTGCTGACTTCGGCATAACACTTTGATAGAAGCAATTTCTTTGTTCCTCAACCTACGGACTTGCATATCAAGAATAGCAACCAGAACCTCTTCATATGAAAATTCTTCATTGATTTCAATGGTCTCAACTGGCACGAGGGCAGTTGGATCTCCAATTGCCTTCTCTAACATGGACACATGAAACACTAGATGCACTAATGACATTTCAGGGGGCAATTCCAGCCTATACGCTACTTACCCTATCCTTTGAGCGATCCGATATGCCCCGACATACCTTGGGCTCAATTTCCCTTTCTTCCCAAACCGCATCACTCCCTTCATGGGAGACACCTTCAAGAATACCCAATCATCTACTTGAAACTCCAAATCTCTACGACGAACATCCACATAGGATTTCTGACGACTCTGAGCAGTTTTAATCCTTTCCTGAATGACTCTAACTTTTTCCATTGCTTGATGCACAAGATCTGGTCCTATCAATTCTGCCTCACCAACCTCAAACCATCCAATCAGAGACCTACACCTCCTCCCGTACAATGCTTCAAATGGGGCCATCTGAATACTAGCATGAAAAATGTTATTGTAAGAAAATTCTATAAGCGTCAAGTGATCCTCCCAACTACCTTTAAAATCCAAAACACAAGCCCGTAACATATCCTTAATTATCTGAATAGTCCGCTCCACTTAACCATTAGCCTGCGGGTGGAATGCCATGCTAAGATTTACCTAAGTACCCAAACCTTGCGGTAAATTTCTCCAGAAGTTAGCTGTGAACTGGGCCCCTCGATATGAGATAATAGAAACTGGAGTGCCATGGAGTCTTACTATTTCTTTGATATACAACTGAGCGTACTATTCTGCAGTATCGGTGGACTTGACTGGTAAGAAGTGATTTGATTTCGTGAGTCGATCCACTATCACCTAAATTGAGTCGAACTTGCGCTGAGTGCGAGGTAACCCTACCACGAAGTCCATATTGATCATCTCCCACTTCCACATCGGTATTTCCATGAGATGCGTCAACCAACGAGGCCTCTGATGCTCGACCTTCACTTGCTGACAATTCGGACACTTAGCCACAAAGTCCGCCACACCCCTCTTCATACCATTCCACCAATAAATCTCCTTGAGATCGTGATACGTTTTCGTAGAACCTGGTGAACAAAATACCTTGAATTATGAGCCTTTGCCATTACCCTCTCCGGAGATTATCCACATCTGGAACACATAATCTCCCTTGACACTGCAAGACACCGTTATCATTGCCGAGTGAAAATGCTGAAGGCTTGTGATTCAAAATTTCTCCCCTTAATTGAGCCCAAGTCAGATAACTGAATTGCTTTCTGTTGACTTTCGCTACAAACAAAGACTCTGCTCCATTACACAACACGACATTCCCCTCATCTGAGGTTGAAAGACAGACCCCTAGACTGGCCAACTGATAAACCTCTCGAGCCAAAGGCCTCTGACTGGCTTCTAAATGTGCCAAGATACCCATGGATTTCCGACTAAGAGCGTAGGCTACCACATTCGCCTTCCCTGGATGGTACAAAATATTCATATCATAATCCTTGAGCAATTCTAACCACCTTCGTTGTCTTAAGTTCAATTCCTTCTGCTTGAACAAATACTGAAGACTCTTGTGGTCTGTGAACACGTCAACATGGACCCCATAAAGATAATGCCGCCAGATTTTCAATGCAAACACAACCACTGCGAGCTCCAAATCTTGCGTCAGATAATTCTTCTCGTGATTCTTCAGCTGCCTTGAAGCATACACTATAACTTTACACATTGCATCAACACACACCCCAAACCAACCCTCGAAGCATCACAATAAACCACGAATCCTTCTGTACCTTCTAGCAAGGTCAACACCGGTGCCAAAGTCAATCTCGACTTCAATTCCTGAAAACTCTTTTCACAAGCATCAGACCACTGAAACTTAACTGCTTTTTGTGTCAGCTTAGTCAATGGGGAGGTGAGGGTAGAAAATCCCTCAACAAACCTCTGATAATACCCAGCTAGACCCAAGAAACTACGAATCTCTATCGGGGTCGTTGGTCTAGGCCAATCTTTTACTGCTGCAATCTTTTGGGGATCAACCCGAATCCCTTCCCTGGAAATAACATGGCCCAAAAAGATGACTGATTTTAGCCAAAACTCACATTTTGAAAACTTTGCATATAACTGGTGCTGATGAAGAGTCTACAGAACTGCCCTAAGGTGGTTAGCATGATCTTCCCGACTTCGTGAATAAACAAGGACGTCGTCAATGAAGACAATCACAAAGGAGTCAAGAAACGGCTTGAAAATCCGATTCATAAGGTCCATAAAAGCTGCTAGGGCGTTAGTTAGCCCAAAAGACATTACCAAAAATTCAAAGTGCCCATAACGAGTGCTGAAGGCGGTCTTAGGGATATCTTGCTCCCTAATCTTTAACTGGTGATACCCGGACCGTAAATCAATCTTTGAGAAAAACTTAGCACCTTGCAACTGATCGAACAAATCATCTATCCGAGGCAGTGCATACTTATTCTTGATGGTGACCTTGTTGAGCTGTCGATAATCAATACACATTCGAAGCGAACCATCTTTCTTTCTGACAAAAAGTACCGGTGCTCCCAAAGGAGAAACACGTGGTCGAATGAAACCCTTTTCTAATGGATATTTCAATTGTTCTTTTAACTCTCTCAATTCTGCTGGCGCCATCTTGTAAGGTGGGATAGATATTGGCTGCGTATATGGCAATACATCAATCCTGAAATTAATCTCCCTATCTGGCGGAATCCAAGGAAGCTCATCCGGAACACATCAAGAAACTCATTCACAACCGGCACGGACTCGGGAGCAGGCACCTCTGAAGTGGTGTCCGCAACTTGGACCAAATGATAGATGCATCCCTTCCTGATCATCTTGGAGACCTTAAGATAGAAAATAAACCTACCTCTCGGCACAACATCATTCCCCTTCCATTCGATAACTAGATTATTAGGAAACTCGAGCCTCATAATTCTGGTTCAGCAGTCGAGTTTAGCAAAGCATGAGTAGAGCCAATCCATTCTCATTATTACATCAAAATATAACATTTCTAACTCAATCAGATCGGCTGTGGTATCTTGACCACACATCGTGACAACACAATTCCTATAGACTCGCGCGGCCGTAATAGAATCACCAATCGGAGTCGACACTAAGAACGACTCATGAAGCTGTTCGGGTTTTATCCCAAAACTCGAAGCAATAAATGGAGTAACTTATGATAATGAAGACCCGGGATCAATAAGAGTGTGAACATCATGTGATTGGACAGTCAAAATACATGTGACAACATCTGGAGAAGCCTCCGCACTCTGGCGACCACTCAAATCATAGAACCAACTGGGTCCCCCTTGACCCGCTCTACCCCTAGCTGCATCACGCCCTGCTGGTGCTGGAGGGCGTGCCGAAGATGTAGCGGCTGAAGAACTTGACGGCTGAGTAGTACCCCACCTGTGCCCTGATTGGGCGCACGACAATCTCGCTGGACATGGCCCCTCACTCCGCATCTATAGCATACTGGGATATCCAGGTAACATGGCTTAGAATCGAACCTCCCACACTTAGGGCATGGGGCCCTCCGCTGCTGCTGGAACCTCCGACCTGAATGACCGGGCTGATGGAACCTCTTGTTGCCTGAACTTGGTCCAAAGCGACCTCTCTACTGATAACTGTGCCCTGGTGGCGGCGCACTGGTTGAGGACTGAGCATAGGACTTAAATGGCCCTAATGACCCACTTCCAAGGGCTGATCTCCCACCTCCAACGGGACTCCCAGGGTTGCTCGCAGATCAGGCCCTACTACTGCTCTCTCTCTCCTTTCTCATCTTCAATTTTCGAGCCTCCGTAGCCAGGGCAAAACCCACAATCTTACCATAGTTCATATCTGAGTGCAAAGCAGCTGTAGCTACCTCATTGACAACCAAGGGACCAAGGCTCTAAACAAACCGACGAACCCTGGCCTCCATAGTTGGCATCATGTGGGTAGCATAATTGGACAAGCGCACGAACTCCATATGATACTCCTACACACTCATGTGGCCTTGCTTAAGGACCTCAAACTCTGCAGCACCAGCTGCCATAACCTCGGCAGGCAAGAAATGATCCATGAAGGCATCTAAAAACTCGACCCACCTCGCCGGAGGGCTCCCCTCTCCACGGGAACTCTCCCACATCTCAAACCATGAATATGCTGCTCCCTTTAGACAATAGGAAGTTAACTTAACTCCCTCTGTTTCAGTGGCCCTCATAACCCGAAGGGTGTTGTACATTTCATCTATATAGTCTTGAGGATCGGCCTCTAGGTCGGTACCTGTGAACTCTTGAGGGGCTAACCACAGAAACTGGTTGACCCTAGAACCTGAAGAATCCCCTTGCTCGCTAGAGGACGCAGGGGATCCTGTGATCTTTGGGCCTGGGAGGCCACTAACTTAGTCAACATCTGAATAGCTCCCCTGAGGTCCCCATCAGCAATATTGGGACCGGAAGCTAGGACTGAGAAAGGATCAGGAACACCAGCGGGAGGGATTTCAGTACCCTCCGCTGGAGCAGGAATAGGGATAGACTGGCCTAGTACGGAGGAGTCAGGCAGATTCAAGGTCGGGGAATCATTCGAACCCGCACCATCAGATAAAGGATTCACGGCCACACTTGGGGTGGCATTGGCCTCTAGGCCAAGACGAGCTCTCTTCTTAGGTGCCATTTACTGAAAATGAGGACAATGCACGAGTTAGATAAAGATATTCTCACCTTTTGCTTCATCGCACGATACAGAGTAACAATGAAAAGGTATTTTCCTAACTATCTATGCAGCCCCCTAATTATGGATGTGGTCGACAACACACCGATAAGAAGGGCTCTACTAGACACGGCTCCGAGACATCCTAGGACCCTTTTAAAACCTTAGGCTCTGATACCAAGTTTGTCACGCCCCAAAATCGAGGGACGAGACCGACGCCTGACCAGATGAATCCAGTCAAGAGGACATGGATTTCCCTTCCTACCTAATGTATTGCCTCGTGTTCATAACTTACATTATTCCATGTGAGTTAGACAATTTAGATCCAAAGTACAATTTACAACATGTTTACATTTTTCCTCTTTTAACTTTCAACAATAGATAATCCAAAGCATACAAGTTACATACAACCTTTTTGATTTGCGATCCACCATTACAAGTGAGTACAACTACCGCCCAAAATATACATATATATACAACCCATACAGTGTCTACGGAGTCTTTAAGAGTACTAGGATTTTTACATAGACTTGCCGGCAACAAAGACCCGGCTATACCCTTTACATCATAAGCAAAAGAGGATAGTACAATCACACACGACCCCGAGAGGAAATGGGGCTCACCAACACTGCTGAAGAGATAAAGAGGAGGCACCACTAACGGCGGGCTGAGCAACCTGCTATTGAACCACCTACATCCATATAAAAGATGTCGCACCCCCGGCAAAAGGGACGTTAGTACCATTGAATATTACTAGTATGTATGAACAAACTTTACTCCAAGTAAAATCAAACAATACACAGATAGGAGACAGCTTAAAGAAACGAACAAATAGTGCACATAGATACGAAAACAAACACAATTGAGAGTTTCATAGATTCTTATTTCAACATAATCATATTCCACCCTTATTACTTCTGTTGCGGCGCGCAACCCGATCCCACCAGACAATCACCTTTCAATCTTATTACATTCTGTTGCGGCGTGCAACCCGATCCCACTGTACAATTCACCTTCCACCCTTTTTACCTCTCCACCCTTATTACTTTGTGTTGCGGCGTGCAACCCGATCCCACTGGGAAATCACATTTCATAGAAACAATAACAACCCATAATTCAATCACAAGGCTTCATATCATCAAGAGTACAATTTCATAACAACCAATCAATCATGTGTTCACAATAGTCTTTATCAACCTTTAATTAAATCACGAAGATTCTCATCAATCAAGAATATAAATTGATTACAACCAACAATCCGTACGAAGTCAAGCCACAATAAACCTTGCCAAACAATGAGTCATATCCGATATTGCCATGGTCATGTAGTTCGATTAAATAAATTCAGGACTCCTTTTCATCACTTGTTACACAACCTTTAGCACTTAGATACATTCACGCATTTGGGTTCTTTACCATTCTTTTATACCAACATATTCAAGCACTTAACCAACTTTGCACATGATAGAGTAATTACAAATAAATCATCTTTAACAAATTCAATTAACATGATAATCGACTATGAAAATCAAAGAATGAAATCTTACACCTCAATACTTCCGAACAATAAATTCACATGTACTCAGCAAGAGATTCATACTAAATGCTCAGACACCAACAAGGTGACTCTACGAAGATTAAAGTTAGCCATACATACCTCGAATCAGAATTCTCTTTTAGTTTCTATCACAATTCACCGAACCATCTAGCACCGTCAATCTATTCCACAATGTGACATATTTCACTTAGAATTAGGAATCTTGAATTCAATTGGGCATTTTATCAAACATCATGTGACCCCTTAGATTACTAACCCCCTTTTTAGTGATAAATTACTTTAACTAGATTCCCTTTACTAGGTCATGGAAGATTGTTCACATGCATACAAAGTTTCAACTTTTCATTTTCAAGAACCAACCTATGTGTGTTTTATTCATAACCAAAATCTGAGAATTAAAGGGAAATGGGGTGAAGACTTACCTCTTTGAGTGAAGAAGATGACAATAACTCGATAATTTCCAGGCTTGGGTGACGTTTGAAGAATCAATTTGGGGAAGATGGGGACATCTCTCTCTAGAACCAACTCTCACTTCTCTCTATTTTGACAAGATGCATGTTAAAAATGAAAGGGAGGGGTGTTTTATTAAACTGGGGGTCGGGTTTTAAATTTAGAAAATAGGTGCCCCGACACAGAAATGCGGTCACATTCCTGCTATGCGGTCCGATTCCTGTCGCGAAAATGGCCCTCAAATGGGCCAAAATTGGAAAACAATCTGCCCAGGTATGCGACCACTATGCGGTCCGCATACCTGTTATGCGATCGCATAGTGCGTTGCATAACCTTCATCACAAAAACACTGGGGAAAGAATGCGACAACTATGAGGTTCGCATACCCAAAATGTGATCGCATTCTGGGCCGCATGGTTTTCCTTAATTTGGACAGTAGCCTGTCCAGGTATGCGACCACTATGCGGTCCACATACCTGTTATACGATTGCATTGTGCGTCACATAACGCGCAATTCCTGGAAAATTTTATCTTTTAAGTTCCGGGGTACTTTTACTCAAAATGGGTCCGTTTTTAAGAATTTCTACAGTTATAACAACATCGGGACCTATTCGACATTATTCTAGTCATGAAAATTTATGGGCCTTTACAGTGTTACTTGAACAACAATATTGAACCTTGATTCTGACTTTTAGGCTCGTTTGACTCTCTTGTATCTTATGGTTAATAGTGTTAGTTTAAGATAAGTTATTTTTGAATTATATGAATCCTCTTATAAGCTAGATTAATATTTAAACCTGTCAGGCACTGTTTGTTAATCCTGCACCTATTCTGAACTTTGCATTCCTGAAGATATTACAAGTATGGAACTAGTTAACTTATCCTAACTTTGCAAATCTATTTTGTTCTTAATTCATGTGCCCTGTCCGCTAACATGTCATGAGATAATCTAACTGTTTTGCCTAATTGTTCTTGTGATTAAACAATGGTTGTCCTAAACACTAGAATGAACATTTAGCTTAACCAGACTTTAACTTATTTGAAATGTGTGTTTAAGCATGAACCTTGCTTGTTTTCTTAGTGCAATTCTGTGTTCTAAACCTTGTTTCTTCTGAAATAAAATTGTTTTGAAATCTGCCCCTACTTCCTTCTTATATGCTCTTTTGAAAACTTCCACTCTTAGTCCCTTAGGTTCTCAACCACCCCAGTGTGAGCACTGTTCAGGCTCCACATGAGACTCATGTGAACTTTGAAACACTGGGAATTGGCTCCCCAATCTCTTGTGAGTTATCTTCTGAATGTGTTGTTCTGGTGTGAGCATTGCCCTGGGTCCCTGAGGCCATTGGGACCTTTGACACACTGGAAACCTAGTTCTAATATGTTATGGGTGAATCACTATGTTGTGCCTCAAAGTTGTTATGGTTGGAAGAACTGGTTCCAAGATTTATTTGGGCCTAATGAAGGCTCCCTATAGTATCTCATTGTTGTTATGTAGTTTATTTGCTATCCTGGTCTGTAATAACTTTGTAATAAACAGATTTTGGGGATATTTAGTAAAGTTGGGGGGTTTACTCATTTCCTTTTATTAAATTGGGTAGAAATCCCGCCTATAGGGTTTCAGTTATGTTGTTAATTCTGTTCATTTGGTAAAAACTGTATGAGTTCTATATTGTGCTTAGAAATCATGCCTATAGGATTTTCGTTGATGGTATTAATTCTGAGTTCTATATTTGTATATTAGGAATCATTCCTATAGGGTTGACATTAAATTGCATATTAGAAATCCTTCCCATAGGATCTATCAATATGTCAAACAAACGTGCATTAGAAATCATGCCTATAGGACCTCAATGTTTGTTACATGTGTTTTCTGGCAATGTGTACAATTTATGCATGTCTTACTGCTCACCAGATATCATGCCTATAGGAATAAATTAATTCAATAATAGATAACATGCATATAGGACTAAAACTAGTTTCAAACCTAGAAATCATGCCTATAGGACTTAAGTAAGTACAGTAATTAGATACCATGCCTATAGGATTAAAAGGGGAAATAAAACATGTATCTATAAAGTTAAAATAAGCTCCACGCCTAGAAATCATGTCTATAGGTCTGTAACCATCAAACTCGTAAAAATCATGCCTATAGGATTATATTAAATGGTTATTCAATCGCCACTGTCAATCACATAGGCAATCTACCAGTAGGATTTAATAATAATTCTGGGTTTACATTTGTGATGTATTACTGCCTGAAGTGCCTAGATTATATTGAATAAAATCAGTATACAAACAACAGGTCTTAAGACACGCCTTAATAAAAACTGCCTTTGCATCTATTTTCCCACATACATATCATGCCTATATGACTTTAGGGTTAATAAAGTTTGCTGAATCAATTGCGTGCCTTTGTTGTTTATGTGTGGAGGTCAATATGAGCCGGTAATTGCATTTTTATCTGAAAGTCCTAATTGTTTTTGCTTTTCACCTAGACTTTCACTTTTTTAGCAACATAGGTTGGGTCTAAAACTATCCCAAATAGAGGTCCTAATACCTCCAGGGTCATAGGTAAGGGACGGGTAGTGCACGCATAGGAAACTAACTAGAATCTACTAGAGCATCTTGAGTAAAAACATAAAGATAGTAACTAGGAAGAAGGAGATGATATTCCATGCGCTAAATACTATGAGTAGCACCCCAACTTGAGGGAGCTACAAAGTATTGCACGAGGTTATCTTATAGGCTAAACAATTTAGGAC
>ML485590.1:28915-68607 GCA_005239535.1 Nicotiana rustica | reverse complement strand
CCCATTTCTGTTTTAAAATAAATCGAGTATTTTATTTGTCCAAATTGCTTTTCCTTAGACTAATTCAATTAATTCAAGTTCGGCCAGGACCCACTGTTGTGGACCTCGAGGGGTGCCTAACACCTTTCCCTCGAAGTAATTTGAACCCTTATCCAATCTCTGGTGATATAAACTGGTTATATGAATTATCTGCTCTAGGTTCCCTAAAGCACCTTAATCCGTTAGGTGGCGACTCTCTCAATTCCAACTCACTAACCTCTCAAAAGGAGTTGTCCCAAAAATGTCAAAACCAGATTTCGCGTGAAAAACAAGGCATGATAATGGGGTTGCACCAGGGATCAACTCTTAGCCCATTTTTGTTTTCCTTGTCGATGGATGTATTGTCGCATCATATCCAAGGGAAGGTGCCTTGGTGAATGCTATTTGCCGATGATATAGTGTTGATTGAGGAGATACGTAGTGGAGTTAACGCGAGGTTGGAGGTTTAGAGACAGACCTTGCAGCCTAAAGGTTTCAAACTGAGTAGAACCAAGACAGAATACTTGGAGTGCAAATTCAGTGACAGGACCCATGATGAAGACGTAGAGGTTAAGCTTGATGCTCAAGTTATCCTTAAGAGAGCGAGTTTTCAGTATCTCGGGTCTATTATCCAGGGTAACGGGGAGATTGACTAAGATGTCACACATCGCATCGGAATGGGATGGATGAAGTGGAGGCTTGATTCATGTGCCGCTAAGACTTAAGGGTATGTTTTATCAAGTGGTGGTTCGACCGGCTATAATGTATGGGCCTGAGTGTTGGCCAGTGAAGAACTCCCACGTGCAGAAGATGAGAGTTGCAGAGATGAGGATGTTGAGATGGATGTGTGGGTGTACCAGGAGAAATAAGATTAAGAATGAAGCTATCCGGGACAGAGTGGGAGTTGCTTCCATGGAGGACAAGATGCCGGAGTTGCGGCTGAGATGGTTCGGGCATGTGAAGAGAAGAAGCATTGATGCTCCTGTCAGGAGGTGTGAGAGGTTGGCCATGGAGATCTTGAAACGAGGTCGGGGTAGGCCTAAGAAGTACTGGGGAGAGGTATAGCTAGGACATGGCGTTGCTTCCCCTTACTGAGGACATGACCCTTGATAGGAGGGTGTGGAGGTCGAGGATTAAGGTAGAAGGTTAGTAGGTAGTTTATAGTGTTCACCGATAGTCTTAGTAGCATGCATGTCCCTTCGTATTCTTAGATTATTATTACGTTTTGTGGTTTTGTTCGCCACAGGTATTATGTTGCATGTTGCTATTATTTGATAATACTTATCCTTTATCTCTCCCTTTTATTTTCTCTTCCATATTTCTTCCTTCCTTGCTTTCCTCCTCTTCATTTTGCCCTTCCTGAGCCGAGGGTCTATTGGAAACAGCCTCTCTACCTACATTAGGTAGGGGTAAGGTCTGCGTACAGACTACCCTCCCCAGACCCCACTCGTTGGGATCAAGCCGAGTTTGTTGTTGTTATTGTTATATTATAATTGCATTTGAATTTTTAAGGCTAAAATTGCATATTTTTCAATAATAGCCCATATATACTTATAATTGCTTATTTATGCCAAAAAATAACTTTTTATATTTTTATTGTGTAAATAATTGTTATTAACCTTTTTATGCACAAATAATGTTTTACTATTTTATTTATAATTTTTACAAATTATTTTATTAATTAAAAATGGGTATTTAACTAATAGCTCTAAATTCCTCTTATTTTCGGACCCAGGCTACCCAAACCATCCCAAATTACCCAGCCCGACACCCAATTTGTCTAACCCAATAACCCCAGCCCAAAATCAACAACCCAATTACTCATACCCGATTGCGACCCATGTACCGACCTGTCCCACTCTCATTTTAATCCTGGTTTTTGATCTCCCAAGATCAACGCCCCCCGTTTAATCCCTCCCTTTAACTAATCAATCCTAACCCTAATCCCGACATTCCCTCTCACCCGCCGTCATCAAATTCTCTCAAATCCCTCCCTTCTGAAGAACCCTAACCCAAGCCGTCACACCCAAAATCCCCTCTCCTAATCCCTCTTTTAATGGGATTTCCATCTCATCTCCTTACCATATTAGTATCTTTTTGCTACTGGTCAATTCTCCCTGGTGTTACTTAGTACTTGCCTAAAAATGGCAAGTACTATCTCTTCGAGTCTGTCAAATTGAATTCTATTTCTGGAATCTGAACTTTATTTCGTCTATATGCGTTTGATTCTGTATTATGTGAGTCGGATATCGTTTGGATTACTGGGATCTACACCTCTCTTAAAAAACTAGTGTTTACCGAACTTTTATCTTAAATCGATTTCAAAATTGATTCGCATGTGTTTCTTTCCTTGTTTCTAGTTTATTTTACTTCGTTTCCTTATATGTTTGCCCGATTTTTCTTTTTTGTCAATATTCATTTGGCCCTAATTTAGGCTTTTCATATCGGACCAAAATTAATTTGATTCTCTGATTTTTAGTGTTATTTGTGTCTATATGCATCCTATGCTACTCTTATTATGTATATTCCGTTAATATTTGTTTTCCTAAAACTAGTGTTTACTTATTTTTTCTTCAATTCTGATTCTTTATTGATTCTGTATGTATTGCTTCCTTATTTGTGTTTGATTTTACAATTTTCCTTGTTTACTCGATTCAATCTCTGCTACTATATAAACCCCTCCCCTTTCCCCTTTAGGATAGACCTAGAATCACTATAATATCATTAAGAAGCTTAAGATTTCGCTCTATGTTTTCTTGCTATCTCGTACTATCTTTGGTTCTTGGCTGGCTGAAAGCTAAGTACAAAGACTCTGGGTTCTCGACTATTGTGGTTTCATTCTTGGTTTTCTCGCCTAACTGGTGAGTTACTATACCTTTGCCATTTTATTTTTATGCATCTGTGACTTGTGTCTATGATCCAGTGTGCTTTTTGAGCATGATTCTGTCAATTTGATATTTGTTTGACTCTCTTTAGTTCTCTAATTAATATTGTTAGTTCTGAGACTGTTTGTTTTGAATAATATGAATCCTCTTACGTGTTTAGCTTAATACCTTCTAATTTGCTTCTTGTATGAATTTTTGTTAGTTCTGCACTTGTCTTGAATTTTTAGCATCTCTTAGGGTAACACTAGAATATCTATAAGTTCACATGTTCTAAGTTTGTCTTGATATATTTGATCAGTGCTAAGCCATTTTCTGTCACTCATGCGCCCTGATAACCTGTCTTTTAGCATGTCTTTAATTCATTTGATTCCATATGATTATTTGACTTTAGGGTAGTTATCAAGTTTATGTCTTCCTACCATGTCTAAATACCGTTTGTGAGTAAACACAGCTTGTCCTTAATACTAGCATGTACACTTAGCCTAATTAGACCTTTCAAGCTTTAACTTGCTAAGTAGTATGCATTTGTACATGAAGAACTGTGTAAATTTTGCCAACTTGTTTTCCCAACTCTTTCAATGTAGTTCTGCCTATATATTTAAGTCTTACTGTCTTTTTAACCAACCTCTCTATGTTCTGAACTCTGCTATATTTGCTTCCTAAAATCAAGCATGTCTTTTCAAAGTTTGTCCCTCAGCAATTTCTTACTCTATTATGTGTTGCCTATGCTATCTGAACCCTTCGTTCTTAGGTCCTTTAGGTTCTATCCTTGACCTCCCCAGTGTGAGCACTGCTCGGGGTCCATGTGAGACCCTTGTGAACTCTGAGACACTGGGTTTTGCTTTCTAATCTCCTTTGAACTATTTTTGATCATTTTCTCTAGTGTGAGCACCACCTAAGATTTTTAAAGCCCTTGGGAACTATGACACACTATAGATTTGGGTTCTGTGTGCTATGGGCTGAATCATTCACCACTGGTTATTGTGTATCTATGAAAATGAGCCTTGGAGTTGTTATGGGTTGAAGGCCTTGGTTGTCCAGGTGTATTTGAGCATGTTGTAGGCTCTCTATAGTTTATTTATTATGTAATTCATTCATTAACATGGTCTGTAATAATTTTGTAATAACAATTCTGGGGTATTTAGTAAAATTGGGAAGGGTTTTTTATTTTCATTTGCAAGTTGGGTAGAAATCCTGCATATATGGTCTCTATTTATGCTGTTTGTTCTACTTATAAGTTCCATATTATGTTGTTGAAATTGTATGTTAGAAATCCTGCCTATAGGATCTATATTGTGTTTACATGCTAGAAATCTTGCCTATAGGACTAACGCTGTGATTTGTTAGAAATCCTTCCTTTAGGTGTATCAATTTGTCCAGTAATTATGTGTTAGCAACCATGCCCATAGTAGTAATAGTTGTCTTAATTATGTGTGCAAATTCTTGCTTGTATACTATTTAATTCTATAAATCATGCCTATAAGGTTAAAATCAGTTCACCTGTAGAAATCATGCTTATAGGGTTAAAATCAGTTCACTTGTAGAAATCATGCCTATAGGGTTAAAATTAGTTCACTTGTAGAAATCATGCTTATAGGGTTTAAATCAGTTCAATTATAGAAATCATGTCTATATGATTTGATTAACTAATTCTGAATATGCTTCCATGATTATCAATGTCAATAACCTAGACAACATGCATGTAGGATTAAATAGATAATTCTGGGCACATTCTTGTGACTTGCCATTGAATACAACACCCATATATTACGCTATATTAAAACCAGTAAGAAAAATATGTAGGTCTTAATACCCGCATTAAGAACCTAATTCTATATAGGACTGCATGTTTGTTCACTCAACATCACTTAGATATCTTGCCTATAATACTCCACAGTCAATAAAACATGCTAACAAGTTCGCGTGCATTTGCTGTTTATATGTAGAGGCAAATTTGAGCCCATATATGTCTTTATTTGAAAAGTCCTAACTGTTTTGTATGTCGCCTAGTATTTTACAATTTTGAGCAACTTAGATCGAGTCTAGAACCATCCTAAATAAAGGTCCCAATGCCTCCAGGACCATATGTAAGGGACGAGTAGTGCAAGCATAGGACACGAGCAAGAATTGATTAGCGCGCTTTAGGTAAAAAAAACTCAAAGATAGTAATCGGGTAGCAGGAGATGATAGTATGTGCCCGTTGAATAATATGAGTAACAACCCCGTCTTCGGGGAGTTATGAAGTATTATTTATGTTGCACGGGGGTGATCCAATAGGCTAAAACACTTAGGACTCCCCATCCCTATTAAATATTTCCCTCGCTTTATTTAGACTAATTCACATAAGTTAAGTTCGGACGGGACCCACCATTGTGGACCTCGAGGGTGCCTAACACCTTCCCCTTAAGGTAATTTGAGCCCTTACCCGATCTCTGGTGATGTAAACTAGTATAAACTGAGTTATTTTATATAGGTTCCCTAACGCACCTTAATCCGTTAGGTGGTGACTCTCTCAACAACCAATTCCTTTTCCCTTCTCTCAAAAAGAGTTTTCAAATGTCGAAACCCTATTTCACGAGAAAAAGGGGGCGTGACAGACAACATGGGAGACTTGAGATACTTAAGAGAATGCTAGCATTATCTTGTATCGCCCGAGAAGGGTATGTATTGTAGAAGATGCATTATGTATTGATTTGAAAATGCTTGACTAGTACTACAGAAATTGTAGGGTTGCTACCCGTTGATGTTCGGGCTTGCTACTTGACGTAGGAGGTTTATGGAAGTATTTATCATGATGTGATTGTGTATGTGTGACATGGAAGTCTCCTAAGTGGGGGTGTTAGATATCAGGAATGAAGGTTTTGTATCCCTGATACTTATTAGATTCTCGTAGCAGCAGACTAACCTTTAATTGCACACTATTGAGGTGTGTTCGGGATTCGACAGCCGACTGCATATGTCATGGATAGAGTCACTGTGGACTTTTGGAAGGCTATTTATCTACTTTGGAATGGTTTGAATTAGTTTACATGCCCCTTGATAGGCCTAATGATAATGTGTACTCTACACTGGATTGGGTTCGCATACTTAGTGTTGCGTTTTGCTATGGTGTGTGATCAGGTGGAGTTGTTCTTACTCGTGCCCTGCTTTATTTCATGTATTACTCTCTTATGCCACAATGGGTGGTGAGAATACTTGATTATCCATATATGTGTTGTGATCCTATTTAGGCTTGTGGCTAGAGCGAGATAGCTCTTGAGATATTATTTTCTTATTACACTGTAGTCGTGCTTACCTTTTTGTAGCGCATTATGCTATCCTTCTCCTCATGGTTATGTTTATGCACTTTATGTGCTTGTTTTTTTTATACACACATGTTTTATGATATGAGGATTTTGGCTCGGTGGATATCCCACTTAGGGTGTGATGCTGGATCGAGTTGCGCGCCGCAATCGTATGATGTTGGATCGGGTTTCTCACTATAATGTTGCTATGTGGGATACGATTCCTTGGACTTATTTCATGTTTATTGTTACCCCTTTGTGAGATGATTTCATAGCATTATGCTTATGCTATTATACCTGCTACATTTGCTAGATAGTTCTCGTACTTGGGCTCCCTTTCAATAATTTGTCATATTCGAGTTGTTGCATGTTTGGCATGCAGATCATGTCATATAAGGTTCTAGATGATGTTTGATGTGTCTTGTCGGTCGAGCAGCTTGTACTAGGTGAGATCAGGTTATGTGACCTGGAATTAGTGTAATTGGATTTGTATAAGGTATGTTTGGAAGGAGATTGTCATTAGCTAGTTAGAAATTTGGCAACAGTTCTTGTTGGGCGACAAAACTCCATGACTTGTTGATTTTATGGGTGGATGCTTCATTCATTATTTGAAGTATTGTGAAGGTTTGGAATAAGGTTGTATGTGATATGAGGTATGTTACCGGTACCACATTTGGTAATGAGAAGTTACTGTAGGTAGAAGATATGATTAATGGTATATGAGCTATGGGGGAGATCGTGTAGTTATATCTTGGGAGTACACTTATGAATCGATATGGCTTGCGGAGATTGATGTAGTGTATATATACAAGAATCAGATCTTATAGGGTGTTCCACATGTTAAAATTTGGTTCTAACCTTATGGATTAAGGTTGGAGGAAGAACCTTCAGTCATGATTGTGTTATGGCCTTATATGGTTTGAAGTGGCACAAAATCACTCATGGGGTATTTACGATGCATTTGTACAGTTACTTTGACAGTTTGGAGATGAACCTTGGCACGTTCAAGGCCGAATGTATGTTTAAGTAGGGGAGAATATAATGACCCGGTCGATCATTTTGAGGTCTAACATTCCATTCTTTGGTTTGAGGCCTTGAGTAGCTTCATATGATGCATGGTGATATGCGTGTGTGGTTGGATTTGGGTCTCGAGAGGTTTAAGATTGATTGAACGAGTGATTCTAAATTTTGAAGATTTAAGATGAAAGAGTTGACCAAAATTTGATTTTTTTAGTAAATGATCTCGAAATCGGGATTTGATGGTTTTAATATGTTTGTATGGTAATATTGGGCTTGGGTGTGTTTTCATATTTAGATTGTGACGTTCCTAGAAAGTTTTGGCTCTATTTGTCAAAAATCAGCAAGTTGAAGAAATGGAGAGTTCTTAAATTTGACCGGAAGTTAACTATTGTGTTATTGGGCTTTGGTTGTGGTTTTGAGACCTTGGATAGGTTCACTTAGTTGATTGGAACTTGTGTACAAAGTTTGGTTGTAATCCGGAATGTCTAAGCAGGATTCGGACGCGTTCGGTAAAGTTTGAAGGTTTGAAAGTTAACATAAGGATTTTGATCCGTGATTCTAGGTTCTGATGTTATTTATAGTGCCTCGAGCCCTTGGATAAGTTTGGATCGGGTATTTGGACTTGTTGGTATCACTAGACAGGGTCTCGGAGGCCCAGGTGTGTTATAGGGTAGTTTCGAACTATATACCTTTGATGTGAACCTACTGGTTTTCTGCTATTTGGTCGTCTTCGCGATCGGGGAGCTAAATCTCGCAATCGCGGATAAAGGAGGCTGGGAGGTGAATTTTGCTCAGCGCGTTTACGATACAGATTTTGCGTTCACATAGTGGCTTGGGTAGGAGCATCGTGATCGCGTAGATGTGTAGCAACCCCTAGGAGGATACCACTTATAAACACTAGTGCAATACTTATAAATTTAAACATTCTTTTAATAAAATAAACTAGCAAAAAGAAAACAAAATATGGCCCATGAATAAACATCAACATACAACATCTCAACTTAGAAAAATCTCTTTAAAAGTGCAAGATACAACTATAAAAAAATTAGAAACATCTAATTAAGTTAAATCAATACTTTATAATTTACCAAATACTTAGTAGAAGAATATCTTTTTCATCCACCATTCAAGACTCAAACTAAGCATAAAGTCCAACTCTCAATCAAATACAATCTAGTTAAGTCTTCAAAAAATTCCCAAGTTCAATTCAAGTGCCAAATTTAATAAATTACAAGACTTGGGCATAAACATTGATAAGTGGGGATTTTGACTACTTATTAGCGCCTTTTTGCTTCTTTTTTTTATAGTCTAAAAGCGCTTAATTGTGTTCCTGAAACTGATGAAATGTGCTAAATATCAGGAATATTGGAAGATGGAGTCCCGATATGAAATCCAACTTAAAAAGGAGTAATCTAAACTCAAGGCAATAAAAGGCACAAATGCTCACAAGTGCATACCGCATAATTTCATCTGCGGCCACAGATAATGAAGGAAAGGCCAACAAACCATTTGCAAAGTGCAGTCTGCAAATGCATTTTGCGGCCGCAAAAGATGACTAGGAACAAAGTTCAGAGAATATGCAAATTTCAAGTTTTCAAGCCCTCAGAAGTGCGTACCGCACAAGAATTGTGTGGCCGCATATGTAAAAGTGCGGACCGCAAATGACTAAAGTGAGACCATAGTCACAATTTTGTGGACCGTAGAAAGAATTCAACGCTGCCGCATATCAGAATTATGCGGCCGCAGACATCCAGTTCATGAAAAGTTAAAGAAATTTGCGGACCGCACATGGAACTGTGCGGCTGCAGAACCTCCCGAAGGGCATTTTTGTCCAAAATTTTCAACCCTGTATAAATAGACGAGTTTCATAATTTTAGGTCAACTTTTGACATCAACAACTACAATTGTTGTTTCTCTTTGCTTCTTTTAGTAATGTTTTAAATTTTGGGATATTGTAACATAGATTTTATCATTTTAATGTTTCAGTGTGAGTTTAATTAACATTTCTTCTTCTATTTCTTCAATTTCAAGCATGAGTAGCTAGATTGTTACTAGGTTTGTGACACAGTCCTAGTGTGTAAACCTTATGGGTGTTAAATTTAATGCTTGTTTATGGTTAGGTATTTATTATTTAGCCTTGTTTATGCTTTAATTTGTAAAATTAATGGTTGCAAACATTAGTTCATGGATATTTGACTTAGTCTAGGAAAACTTGGCTAACAAGAAATTGGGTCAATCGAAAGATTGATAATCCTAATTAAAGGGTTCAACCGAGATAGCAATAACCCAACTTGATCTTTTATCAACCATTTTTTGCAATACCCATTTGGACTTGAGAAAGCCAAATTGGGAAAAATCACTCTCTGGCCGAGAGGTATTGAGTGGGTAATTGAGCGTTGATATCTATAATACACCCCGATAAAAAAAACAAGCATTAATGTTTATATCCCATAAGGCAAACACCTAGGTGATGGTCATATCCATAGGCTTTTTACAAAACTTGAAAAACAACAAAAAACATTTGTTAGTTTCATTTCTTAACTTAGCAATCTTAGTTTAAAATAGACATAGAAACAACCCGAATTTGTGGAAGTATAAATTAAGGTAGTTCAAACTCACGTACTACAATGTATACTCCTAACTACCATACATAACTCTCTGTGGCAATCGACCCCGATTCTTTTTGGGAACTATTATTGAAATTGATCGTTTCATTTCCTTGATTTGAGGTGTGAATTGGATGATATCAATTTTAGGCGTCATTGCCGGGGATTTAATAGCGGTTTTAAATATATATATTTAGGATTATGCGTGGATTGTCCCCTTTTCCTTCCAAGATACTAATTGGTGTGAATCAATTGTAGGTACAACTATGGAAAACAACAATGATCAACATGGAAACATGCCTTTGGGGGATGTGGACCTTGATGATGACAAAGTTTACGAGGTTCCACTTGAACCACAAGCAAATAGAAGAGGTTGAGTGCCTCAAATCAACATCTTAGTTCCACCCCCACCTCCACCAAGAGAGGATCCACACCGTGTGTTTCCAAATAAAGGGGAAGGAAGTGTCATAGTCCCGCCCCGTATTAGGGAGGCAACTTTCAAATCACAAATGTAATTCTAACATTTCTAGAGAAATGAGGATACTACACCGGGGATACAAGTCAAAATGCATACAAACACTAGAAGGGATTTGTGGACACTTGTTGAGGGAGTAAACAAACGAAAATCTCCGAGGATGCTTTATTGTTAAGGCTCTTTCCCCTTTCTCTATGGGGGAAAGCCTTAGATTGTTTAGAAAGATTTTCAAACCATTCCATCCATAGTTGGGATGAGTTGGAAGAGAAATATATTGCCAAGTTCTTTTCTCCCGGGCATATGGCTACTCTTAGAGACGAGATTCTAGCATTCAAATAAAAGCCCAATGAGATGTTACATGATATATGGGAGCGGTATAGAACAATGGTCAAAGAGTTCCCCAATACCTACATGATGGTGAATATGATTCAACAAACTTTCTATTTTGGGATCAATACGACCAATCAATGCATGGTAAATCAACTTGCCGGTGGAAATTTCATGACAACGCCGTATGTAGAAGCTTGTGATATTATAGATGAGATGGCAGACACATCATCGGCATGGAAAAGCCAGGCTAATGTTCCGCAAGGTGATCCAAACGTGATTCACCTTTATAAAAACTATCATGACCATGGGAAAGACATTACCGATTTCACAACCACTATAAATCAATTAGAAAAGGCTCAACTTTAACAAGTGCAAAGTCCTAAGCAAGTCAATGTCAAGAAGGGAGTAAACATGATGGTGAACAAAATAAGGACCAAGGGTCCGCAAGTAAACCGAGTGCAGAATTATGTGCAAGAAGATAGTGGATGTGATCAAGTTGAATCTTACAATGAACAAGAAGAGGAAATGCAATATGTGAACAACTTTCAAGCGCAACGAAAAATTTTCAAAGTCCCAACAACAATAATGGCGACCTCAAAACAACCAAAGAAATTGGAATTCTAACAACCAAGGACATTGGAATTGTGGGAACCATCAAGGGAACTTGCATAAAAACAAAAATAACAATCAAGGAAGATGGAAAAATAGTCAAGGCAATCGAGGGTCGGGTTTTCAAAGGCCCCTTATGTATCAACAACCGAGCAACCCGCCTCCTTATCCTTCCCATGGCCCAAGTTCTTCCAACAATGAAATGGGGCGAATTGAGAATATGTTCAAGAAAATGATGGAAAAGAATATCAATTTGGATGCACAATTACCTTACACACCACATCAATTCAACTTAGAAGTCTGAATGGGTCAAATCTCTCAAGCTCTATATTCTCATCCTAAGGGGGCGCTACCAAGTGACACAGTGGTGAACCCAAACGGTAGGAACAACACGGGGCATGCCATGGCAGTTACGACAAGTAGTGCAAAAGGCTAAGGCAACATTGCCTAATCCTCCTCCTCCATATCCTCAAAGGCTTGCCAAGAAAAATGGCGAGAACTAATTCAAAACGTTTATTGACATGATGAAGAGTCGATCGATCAATATGCCATTGGTTGAAGCTTTGGACCAAATTCCCAGTTATGCAAAGTTTATGTAGGATTTGGTGACAAAGAGGCGGTCGATGAATTTTGAAACTATCAAAGTCACCATCAAATGAGTGAAATTGTGCATTCAATGGATCCCAAATTGGAATATCCCGGTGCTTTCACAATCCCTTGTACCATTGGTAGTGCCGAGTTTGCTAAATCTCTTTGTGCTTTTGGGGAAAGTATCAATTTGATGCCCTATTCGATTTTCAAGACTTTTGTAGTTGGGTAACCAAGACCCACATCTATGATATTATAAATGGCCGCTTGTACCATGAAGGGACCATTGGGAGTAATTGAAGATGTATTGGTTTGTGTGGATAAATTCTTTCTTACGGCGGATTTTATCATTCTTGATTGTGAAGTGGACTATGAGGTGCCGATTATTCATGGAAGACCTTTCCTTGCTACAGGATTCCACGGGTGAAAATCCATACGACAACCAAATAGCAATGAAGTGTGTTCTTTCGTGGACTTGGTGGCCTATGTGATTGTTGATGATACAAGTTCCACGATCAATGTGGATAATATGTTGGAGGTCGTCTTGCTTAACTTTGACGATGACAAGATGGATGGATTTATGGAATGCGTGAATTCTTTGCAATGTGGGGTCATACAACTATGCACCAAGGAAACTCTCCTTGGATATTGAAAATAGGAAAACTTCTCCTACAAAGCCTTCCATTGAAGAGCCTCCTAGCGTTGAGTTAAATCCATTACCTTCACATCTTTGGTATGAATTTCTTGGACCTTGTTATACTTCACCAGTTATTCTTTCCTCTTGTTTGACTAACGTGCAGATTGGTGGTGGATATTCTAGGGATAAGCCCCACATTTTGAATATTCTAGGGATAAGCCCCACATTTTGCATGCATGAGATCAACTTGGAGGAAGGTGCCAAGCCATCTATTGAAAATCAAAGGAGAATAAATGAAGCCATGTAAGAGGTTGTCAAAGAGGATACTATCACGTGGTTGGATGTCGGGGTTGTCAACCGCATTTTTTATAGTTTGTGGACTTCTCTGGTTCAATGTTTTCCAAAGAACGGGGCATGACAACCAAAGACAAAGATGAGTTGATTCCTACAAGAAAGGTGACTGAATGGAGATTGTGTATGGACTATCGCAAGCTCAACAAAATCACAAGAAAGGATCATTTCCCACTTCCCTTCATAAATAATATGCTTGATAGGTTGGCCGGCCGTGCTTTCTATTACGTTCTTGATGGGTATTCGGGCTACAACCTAATCCTTATTTCTCCGGAGGATAAAGATAAAACAACTTTTACATGTCCCTATGGTACTTTCGCCTTCAAGCGGATGTCATTTGGTTTATTTAATGCACCGATAACTTTTCAAAGGTGTATGATGGCCATCTTCACGGACATGGTGGAGGACTACCTCAAAGTCTTCATGGATTATTTTTCGGTGGTTGGGATTCTTTCTATGATTGTTTGGCCAATTTAGATAAAGTATTGACAAGATGTGAAGAAACGAATTTGGTGCTAAATTGGAAGAAGTGCCATTTCCTGGTCGACGAAGGCATTTTCCTTAGCCACAAGATCTCAAATAATGGCATTGAAGTAGACAAAGCAATGATTGGGGTGATTTCTAAACTTCCACTTACAACTTCGGTGAAAGGCGTAGGGAGTTTCTGTTACAACCCATATTCTCGTACATTGGTTCATGCCATAAGTTAGTTGACGTAAATCTAAGAAGAGATTATCTTTGAAATGATAAGAAGTTAATCATATTGATCTTAAATGATACAAGAGTGTATAAGGGTGATTAACAAGTATTAGAAGTTAAACGAATCAAGGATATTGTAACTCGTATTTTTTGGGTAAACCTAGGGTGCCTAATATTCTTAAGAGGTCGTGCTTTAAGGTATTTGAATCATATAATATCCGTATCGTAAGTCTTGAAGTCAAACGAGTTATGAAACAAAAGTCTACAAAAGTTGTCGCAACTTATGTTCATAATTTTACTTAAACTTTAGGTCTTTTCTCCTAATATACTTGGAATTACTGGTTGATCTACCCACCAAATTGAATATATACGAGTCTAGTTTCCAAAGCATTATACCGTTTAGCAATAAGACATCGTAGTAGAGAGATATAAGCATTGTTGCGAGACTGCACATGCTGCTAGGTGACAAGTAAGTGTGTCACCTACTTGGTTAAATGATAGCCCAAAAATAGGCAATTTCAGGTCGGCCAAAGAGCCCATTTAAAGGGTTATATCCTAAAATTTAACCCTCATTATATATCACAAATAACCAGACCTAAACCCCTGCAAACTTCCTCCTTCCACAAACCCTAATTGATTTTCCCTCTCTTTCAAGTTCTAGTTCGGAGTAAAACCTAGAGTTTGAAGAACCCAAGGAAGGATTGAGTTATCAAACAAGTAAGGTAAGTTTTAATTCTCTCTTTCATCCATTTTGTATTCTGTAAATTCATGGAAATTCGTTCTATACTTGTAAGAACTCACGAGACGGTGATCGGAAGCCGTGAGTCGGGTTATTCACTTGTAGCGGACTGTTTTGTAGACTGTTTTGTGTTGTTGTTGGGCTGCGTATTTTACTACTGTTTTTTGGAATTTTGGAGGAGGAAGGGTGTGGAGAAACACCATATAGATTTAGGGTTGTGGGCTGGTCGTTCGTGGTAATATTTATGGGTCGTTTGACACGACTACGGTGGTCGTCTTATGTATGAAGTGATTAGGTGGTGTGTGGACTATTTTGGGAGGCTCAATATGATTATTATTGATGTTGTTTGGGATGTTTGGTGATTGTTTTGACTTGTGTGAAGTCATATATATAGGGGAGGTTCTGTCCGTTTCATCGTAAAACATGTTATGGTCGATACATAATAGTTACGACACTTAAACGATAACGATAGTGTCGGTTCTCTTATTGTAGATTAAGGAGTCATGACATATGCATAGCTTGAGGTTGGGCAGTACATATACAAGGTATGTGAGTCTATTCCTTTCCTTCTTTAGCACGACTCCAGTTGTACATAATGCAATAAACGAGCTTCCAAAGATACTCTACTCTTAGAAGCTAGCAATACTTACATCATTTCCCTTCTTATGGAACAATTGATGTTTAGGATGCTTCTCTTATTGTTATATTATCAATGTTGTTGGTACTTCCTGATTTTTAAAAGATTCTTGATGAAGAATTAGTCCTAATAATATGTACGGAGAATATCGTCCTTACGTCACTCCGAAAGGTTCACGATATGATTCCAATGAGTCCTGCATGTATTGTATATATACGTATCAATTTTACTCTACCGAGCCACACTATAGTCAGTTAAGTATGGAACCTATTGTGCAACCACTGATCAATTGTGTTTTACCGAGCTCCACGTGGACGGGTACGTTTTACCGAGACTATTACGATTGGGTACGATACGATAATGATGATGCCCACAGAGGCAAATGTTTTAAAGGTTTATGTATATATATGTATGTATCACGCATTTCATGTCACTAGCCCTCAGAGGTACCCAAATGTTACAGGTTGTATATTCTCTATCCCTGTTTATATTACTGTTCTTACTTATGCTTTCCTGCCTTACATACTCAGTACTTTATTCATACTGACGTCCTTTTATTTGTGGAAGCTGCATGTCGTGCTGCAGGTCCTGATAGACAGGTAGACGCAGCTCCCCCACCACAGTAGGCTTTCCAGTTCAGCGTTTATTGACGAGATCCCTTTTTCGAACTTGTCGTGGTCTTGGTATGCATGTTTGTTATAGATATTATGGGTATGTCGGAGCCCTACCCTGGAAATTTTGCAGCACTTATGCTTCTTTAGAGGCTCATAGATAGGTGTCGGCTCTAATATAGTTTGGTATGCCTTGTTGGCTAATTTTTGTCATATAGTCTTTCATGGCAGCGTTGTAGCTCATACCTTATATGTAGTTTCTTGGTAGCCTTGTAATCCCATGTTATGCATGTTCATTCCATTATCTTTCATTGTTTGGTGTTGATAATCCATATCTACCACTTATATTGATCTCGTCTGCCCTTCAAGATAATAAAGAAAGTTAGATAAAATGTATGTTGGTACTCGGTAAGTATGGCTCGGGTGCTAGTCATGATCCTCTAGTTTGGGTCGTGACAAACTTGGTATCAGAGCAGCTCTGTCCTAGGGGTTGTCTATGATCCATGTCTAGTAGAGTCTTGATTATGGATGTGTAGTGCGCCACATTTATAATCAGGAGACTACATGACATCTAGGGTTGTTACCTTCTTCCTGAATCTAGATCGCGCGTAGAGTTGAGTCTTTAGTGTTCATATCTAATATTAACCTGTTTTCTTTAAGCGATGCCTTCGACTATGAAGCAAGAGATTAGTAGACGACTTGATATAGTTGCGGGAGAGGGTACCAGTCAGGTGCCTCATGCCAGAGCAGGCCAAAGTGAGGCTTAGTAAGATGTCGTCTCATACCTCATCTACTCTGTCTCATCCAGAGGATATTAGGAGGCACCCAGCACCACCAGTTCCTTGGTCTGGCCCTACGGACCAAGATATGCGGCGTTCGGTGCAGTTGTTGACTAGCTTGGTAGCTGCTCGGGCTCAAAGGCAGAATACCGATGCTGTTGATAAATCGGATAGTACGAGAGTTTGTGATTTTATTATTCTAGACCCTATAGTGTTTACCAGATCGGACCCCAAGGAGGATCCACATACTTTTATTGACCAGGTTCATCATACACTGCGGGTTATGCATGCTACATATGCAGAGGCAGTAGAGTTGGCTTCTTATCGGTTACATGATTTAGTGGTTTTTTGGTATGATAGTTAGGGGAGATCCATGGGTCTGAACGCCCTTCCATCTGTGTGGAAGGAATTTTCTAAGGCCTTTATTCGTCACTATTTGCCAGTTGACATACGACGAGCTAGAGCTGATAAGTTCTTGAACCTTCGACAAGGTAATATGAGTGTGCGAGAGAATAGCATGCAGTTTGACTCTTTAGCAAGGTATTCTCTCCATATGGTGGTCGAGATGAGTGATAGGGTGCATATGTTCGTGAATGGGCTAGGACAACATCTGATAAATGAGTGCACGACAGCCTCCTTGGTGGAGGGCATGGATATTTCCCGTATTCAGGCTTATGCCCAGACCCTAGAGGATCGTAAGCGCCAACAAAGGGCAGATAGGGAGCAGGATAGGGGCCAGTATAAGAGGGCAAGATTTTGTAGGGTATTCTCATGACTTTAGAGGTAAAGTTAGGCCCCGGTTTTCCAGGAGTTCGGCACCACTTGTAGCTAGTGCTCCTCCATAGTTTCAGAGGCCTCGGTATGATAGATTTACCTATTCTAGTCCAGGTTAGATTTTGCGGGCATCAGGCTCGCAATACCATAGGGATAATAGTCATACGAGACCCCAAACACCCCGTTGTGATCAGTGTGGCAAGGCCCACTTTGGACGGTGCCGTCGAGGTTCTGATGCATGCAATTCTTGCGGGCAGCCTGGCCATATGATGCGGGATTATCCTACCAGAGAAGGTGGTGGTATGGCTCAGCCAACTAGATCTGTTTCTTGTTCTTCCTCATCAGTTCGAACTCCAGCATGGGGTTTTATGCAGTCGACAGGTCGTGGTAGAGGTAGAGGTACAATGTCGAGTTTAAGTGGTGCTCAAAATTGAACCTATGCTCTAGTAGGTCGACACGATCTCGAGCTGTCTCAGGATGTTGTTACAGGTATATCGTCTGTGTTTTCTTACGATGTATATGCATTGATTTATCCGGGATCTACATTATCATATGTTACACCTTTTGTGGCTAATAAGTTTGGCGTTGAATCTGAATTGATAAGTAAACCACTTGTGGTATCTACTCCGATAGGAGATTCTGTGATTTCTAGAAGGGTATATAGAGGTTGCACAGTGATGAATTGTAGTCGTCAAACCTCGGCAAATTTATTTTAATTAGAAATGGTTGATTTCGACGTGATCATGGGAATAGACCGGTTGGCCTCATGCTATGCAAATGTTGATTGTCGTACAAAGATGGTTAGGCTTCAATTTCCTGATGAACCCGTCGTCGAATGGAAATGGAACATTGCTACGCCGAAAGGTAGGTTTATTTCCTATCTTAAGGCAAGGAAGATGATCTCAAAAGGGTACATCTAGTATCTCATTTGCGTTAGGGATGCAGAGACGAAGCCGCCTACTCTACAATCAATCCCCGTGGTCAATGAATTTCTAAATGTTTTCCCAGATGAATTTCCAGGCCTTCTGCCTGAAAAAAAGATTGAGTTTAGCATGGATGTATTTCCTGACACTCAGCCCATATCTATTCCACGATATAGGATGGCCCCAGTAGAGTTGCAGGAGTCGAAGGCATAGTTGAAGGACTTGCTGGATAAGGGATTTATTAGGCCTAGCACTTCACCTTGGGGTGCGCCAGTCCTGTTCGTGCGGAAGAAAGACAGGTCATTACAGATGTGTATCGATTATCGACAGTTGAATAAGTTTACTATAAAGAACAAGTATCCACTTCCAAGGATTGACGACCTGTTTGACCAACTCTAGGGTGCCAAGTACTTCTCCAAGATTGACTTACGTTCAGGGTATCATCAGGTGAGGGTTAAGGAGAAGTATATTCCAAATACGGCCTTCGTGACAAGATATGGGCACTTTGAGTTCTTGGTGATGTCGTTCGGGCTAACAAATTCCCCAACAACTTATATGGATTTCATGAATACTGTATTCAGGCCCTATCTTGATGTGGTGGTGATCGTATTCATTGATGATATTTTGGTGTATTCTCGTTCAGAGGCGGAACATGCGGTCCACTTGCGTATAGTATTACAGACGCTTCAAGATCGTAAGTTATATGCTAAGCTCTCTAAATGTGAATTCTTGTTGAACTCAGTAGCATTCCTTGGCCATGTGATATCTGGCAAGGGTATTAGTGTCGACACTCAAAAGATCGATGCAGTAAAGAATTGGCCGAGACCTACAACACCATTAGAAGTCCGCAACTTCCTCGGGCTAGCAGGATATTATAGGTGATTTGTAGAAGGGATTTCCTCTATATCAGCACCATTGACTAGGTTAACACAGAAAGCTACCAAGTTCCAGTGGTCAGACGCTTGTGAACGAAGTTTTCAGGAGTTAAAGAATCTATTGACATATGCGCCATTGCTCACTCTCCCAAAAGGAACAAAAGATTATGTGGTATATTGTGATGCCTCAGGTATAGGTTTGGGGTGCGTATTGATGCAACATGGGAAGGTGATTGCTTATGCATCAAGACAATTGAAGAAGCATGAAAAGAATTACCCGACCCATGATTTGGAATTGGCTGCAGTAATATATGCTTTGAAGATATGGTGGCATTACTTATATGGCGTCCATGTTGACATCTACACAGATCACATGATTTTACAATACATCTTCAAGCAGAAGGAGTTGAATTTGAGGTAGCGTAGGTGGCTTGAATTACTGAAAGATTACGATGTCGAGATATTGTACCATCCCGGTAAAGCCAATGTTGTGAAAGACGCTCTCAGTCGTAAGTCAATGGGAAGCTTAGTACACATTGAGGAAGGTAGACAATGGTTGACTAAAGAGCTTCATCAGCTAGACAATATGAGAATTAGATTGTTAGACTCTGATGACGGAGGGGTAACTGTACAGAATACATCAGAATCATCTTTGGTAGCCGAGGTAAAAGCACGGCAATATGAAGACCCTACCTTAGTACGATTGAGAGAGAGAGCATTCAACAGTGTAAAATTATGGCTTTTGAGATCGGAGCAGATGGGGCACTGAGATACCTGGGCCGGTTATCTGTTCCTGGTGTGGAAGGGTTGAGAGAGAAGATTATGATTGAGATTCATCAATCCCGAGCCATCCATCCCAGCTCGACAAAGATGTATGATGATTTTAAGGAGCAGTATTGGTGGGATAACATGAAGAAGTCTATTGCAAAATTTGTAGCCCAGTGTCCTAATTGCCAACAAGTAAAAATCGAACATCAGAAACTCAGTGGATTGCTTCAAAATATAGAGTTTCCGACCTGGAAATGGGAGGTGATTAATATGGACTTCATTATTGGATTACCTCGCTCTTATCATAAGTTTGACTCCATCTGGGTGATATATGATCAAATTACATAATGTGCCCATTTTCGGCCAGTTTAGACAACTTACACAGCTGAAGATTATGCGAAGTTGTATATCAAGGAGATTGTTAGCCTTCTGGTGTGCCAATATCTTTTATATCAGACCGAGGAGCGCAATTTGTGGCTAAGTTTTGGAGGTCTTTTTAGAAGGGTTTAGGCAGATAAGTGAATCTCAGCACTGCATTCCATCCGCATACTGACGGACAAGCTGATTGTACCATTCAGACACTTGAAGATATGCTACGAGCATTTGTTCTGGATTTCAAGGGGAATTGGGATGACCATCTTCCACTCATAGAATTTTCCTACAATAATAGCTACCATTTCAGTATTAAAATGGCCCTATACGAGGCACTATACGGGAGGAGATGTAGATAACCACTTGGATGGTTTGAGGTGGGTGAAACAGAACTATATGGGCCAGATTTGATTCACCAAGCCATTGAGAAGGTAAAGATTGATACAAGAGCGGCTGAGGACGGCACAAAGCAGGCAAAAGTCTTATTCTGATGTCCGACGTCATGATTTGGAGTTTGAGGTTGGTGATTGGGTTTTCTTGAGGATATCACCAATGAAGGGTGTTATGCATTTTTGGAAGAAGGGTAAGCTGAGTCCGCGGTATATAAGTCCGTACAAAATTCTTCAACGAATTGGATAGGTTGCTTATGAGTTAAAATTGCCACCCGAATTAGAATTTGTCCACCCAGTATTCCATGTATCTATGTTGAGGAAATGTATTAGAGACCCTTCTCGGGTCATCCCTATAAAATATGTACAAGTTACAAAGGATCTATCATATGAAGAAGTGCCAATGGCTATATTAGATCGACAAGTCCGCAAGTTGAGAACAAAGGATGTAGCTTCCGTCAAAGTATTGTGGAGGAACAAGAACATGGAAGATATTACATGGAAATCAGAAGAGGAGATGAAGTCTCAATACCCTTACTTGTTCTAGATTCAAGATAACGAGGATCCTGAGGGGACGCAGGACGCATTAGAAGGTGAAATGGCTTTATGAGGTAAGTAGTAGCTTGAGAATACTCTTCCTTTATAAAAAATGGTGATATACAGATAATTTATATATCCACAATGCTTGGTGTAGCCTTGCAAGGCAATACATTGGGTTTAACTGCTTGCAAGTTTGTCTAGTATCCATTTTATAGGGAAGACTCGGCCGGAAATTTTCGTTCGAATCCACGATGAGTTAGGCTCCCCAGTAAACCCTTACATTCGAGGACGAATATTCTTAAAGGGGGGAAGGTGTTACAACCCATATTCACGTACGTTGGTTCATCCCATAAGTTAGTCGACCTAAATCTAAGAAGAGATTATCTTTGAAATGATAAGAAGTTAATCCTATTGATATTCAATGATACAAGAGTGTATAAGGGTGATTAACCAGTATTAGAAGTTAAACGAATCAAGGATGTTGTAACTCGTATTTTTGGGTAAACCTAGGAGTGCTTAATATTCTCAAGAGGTAGTGTTTTAAGTTATTTGAATCATATAATATATGTATCATAAGTCTTGAAGTCAAACGAGTTATGAAACAAAAGTCGACAAAAGTTGTCGCAACTTATGTTCATACATTTTACTTAAACTTTAAGTCAAATGTTATTAAGCTTTTATCCCAATCTACTTGGAATTACGGGGTGATATACCCACCAAATTGAATATCTATGAGTATAGTTTCCAACACATTAAACCTTTTATCAATACAACGTCGGAGTAGAGAGATATAAACATTGTTGCGAGACTGCACAAGCTGCTAGGTGACAAGTAGGTTTGTCACCTACTTGGTTAAATGATAGCCCAAAAATAGGAAATTTATTGTTGGCCAAAGAGCCCATTTAAAGGTTTATCTCCTGCAATATAAACCTCATTATATATCACAAATAACCAGACCTAAACCCCTGCAAACATTCTCCTAAAATTTATCCACAAACCCTAATTGATTTTCCCTCGCTTTCAAGTTTTAATTGGGGGTAAAACCTAGAGTTTGAAGAACCTAGTGAAGGGCTGAGTTATCAAACAAGTAATATAGGTTTATTGATCTCTTTTATCCATTTCATCTTCTGTAAATTCATGGCAATTCGTTCTATACTTGTAAAAACTCACGGGACGGTGATCGTAAGCCGTGAGTTCGAGTTATTTACTTGTAGCGGACTGTTTTGTGTTGCTGTTAGGCTGCGTGTTTTACTACTGTTTTGTGGCGTTTTGGAGGGAGAAGGGTGTGGATAAATACCATATATATTTAGGGTTGTTTGATGGTCATTCATCATAACATTTCCGGGTCGTTTGACACTACTACGGTGGTCGTCTTATGTATGAAGTGATTAGGTGGTGTGTGGACTATTTTGGGAGGCTCAATATGATTATTATTGATGCTTTTTGGGCTGTTTTGTGATTTTTTGGACTTGTGTGAAGTCATATATATAGGGGAGGAGTTGTCCGTTTCATCGTAAAATATGTTATGGTCGATACATAATAGTTACGACGCTTAAATGATAACGATAGTGTCGTTTCTCTTATTGTAGATTAAGGAGTCGTGACATATGCATAGCTTGAGGTTGGGAAGTACATATACAAGGTATGTGAGTCTATTCATTTCCCTCTTTTGCACGACTCCAATTGTACATAATGCAATGAACGAGCTGCCAGAGATACTCTACTCTTAGAAGCTAGCAGTACTTACATCGTTTCCCTTATTATGGAACAATTGATGTTGAGGATGCTTCTCTTATTCTTATGTTATCAATGTTGTTCATACTTCCTGATTCTTATAAGATTCTTGATGAATAGTTAGTCCTAATAATATGTACGGAGAATATCAACCTTAAGTCACTCCGAAAGGTTCAGGATATGATTACAATGAGTCCTGCATGCATTGTATATATACGTATCTATTTTACTCTACCGAGCCGCGCTATAGTCATCCAGGTACGGCACCTATTATGCAACCACTGATCAGTTTTGTTTTACCGAGCTCCATGTGGCGAGGTAAGTTTTACTGAGCCTATTACGGTCGGGTACGGTACGATGATGATGATGCCCATAGAGGCAAATGTTTTAAAGGTTTATGTATATATATGTATGTATCATGCATTTCATGTAGGTAGCCCTCAGAGGTACCCAGATGTTACAGGTTGTATACTCTCTATCCTTGTTTACATTATTGTTTTTACTTATGCTTTCCTTCTTTACATACTCAGTACTTTATTCGTACTGACGTCCTTTTATTTATGGAAGCTGCATGTCGTGCTGCAGGTACTAATAGACAGGTAGACGCAGCTCCCCCACCACAGTAGGCTTTCCAATTCAGCGATTATTGGCGAGATCCCTTCTTCGGACTTGTCGTGGTCTTGGTATGCATTTTTGTTATAGATATTATGGGTATGTCGGGGCCCTGTTCCGGCAATATTGCAGCACTTATGCTTCTTTAGAGGCTCATAGACAGGTGTCGGCTCATGTATAGTTTGGTATGCCTTGTTGGCTAATGTTTATCGTATAGTCTTTCATGGCAGCATTGTAGCTCGTACCTTATATGTAGTTTCTTGGTAGTCTTTTAATCTCATGTTATGCATGTTCATTACATTATCTTTCATTGTTTGGTGTTCATAATCCATATCTACCCCTTATATTGATCTCGTCTACCCTTAAAGATAATAAAGAAAGTTAGGTAAAATGTTCATTGGTGCTGGGCAAGTTTGGCCCGGGTGTTAGTCATAATCCTCCAGTTTGGGTCGTGATAGTTTCTTAGTCCACGCGGGATTTTATCGGCCTTTCATCATGGATATCTCTAAAGTGGTGAACCCGTTGTGCAAGATCCTAGAGAAATATGTCAAGTTTCACTTCAATTATGATTGCGTGAAAGCCTTTGAACTATTAAAGTTCAAGTTGACAACCACTCCCATTATCACCGCTCCTAATTGGAGTATCCCTTTTGAGCTCATGTGTGATACTCGTGACGCATCGGTTGGGGCTGTTTTGGGACAACATATTAACAAGATTTTTCATCTGGTCTACTATGCTAGTAAGACCATGAATAGTAACCAAGTCAACTATACCGTTACGGAGGAAGAGCTCCTTGCCATTGCATTTGCGATATAGAAGTTCCGCCCATACTTGATGGGTGCTAAAGTGATTTTCCACATGGATCATGCGGCACTTCGTTATCTTATGATCAAGAAAGACTCCAAAGCTTGGTTGATGAGATGGGTGCTTTTGTTGCAAGTGTTTGATATTGACATCCAAGATAAAAAAGGAGTGAAAATCAAGTGGCGGACCACTTGTCTCGTTTGGAGGAGGAGGGGAGGCCGCATGATGGCATTAAAATCAATGACTCCTTCCTCGATGAGAAAATTTTGGGTATTTCAATGAAAGAGGTGCCATGGTTTGCAGATCTAGCAAATTATTTTGTAAGTGGTATCATCACTGATGTGTTCTCTTCAAACCAAAAGAAGAAGCTCAAATGGGATCGTCAAGACTACTATTGGGATGAACCATACCTTTTCTTGATTTGTACGGATGGGATGATTAATAGATGTGTATCGGAGGAGGAACAATGTGAAATACCTTGTCATTCTTCGCCATATGGTGGTCACCATGGTGGAGCAAGAATGGCGACCAAAGTGCTAAGTTCTGGTTTCTATTGTCCCACTTTTTACAAGGATGCAAGTGATCTAGTTAAGCGACGTGATGAATGTCAAAGGGCCAGCGGAATCTCAAAGAAAAATGAAATGCCCCTCACCACCATTTTAGAGATTTATATTTTCTATGTGTGGGGTATTGACTTCATGTGTCATTTTGTGAGTTCTTGTGGAAACACCTACATCTTGGTCGCGGTTGATTATGTGTCCAAATGGGTTGAGGTCGTTGCTCTACCCAACAATGAGGCGAGAAGTGTGGTGGCGTTCTTGAAGAAGAATATTTTCACACGATTTGGTACTCAAGGGGCTATCATAAGCGATGGGGGTCACATATTTTCAATAAGGCCTTTGATACATTATTTACCAAGTATGGTGTTACTAATAAAGTCAAGGCTCCCTATCATCCACAAGCAAGCGGTCAAGTGGAAGTCTACAACTGGGAGATAAAGAGTATTTTGTCCAAAACGGTGAAGGCTAACTGGGCGGATTGGTCCAAGAAACTTGATGATACTTTATGGGCTTACCGGACGGCACAAAACACTTACCGAAATGTCTTCATACCGGTTGGTGTTCAAAAAAGCTTGTCATTTTCCAGTAGAACTTGAGCACAAAGCCATGTGGGCTCTGAAGAAGTTGAATCTGAGTGGGATGTCGCCACTAGCTTGAGGGTGGCACATTTGAATGAGTTGGATGAGTTCTAGTACCATGCATAAACAAGTTCATCCTTATACAAAGAGAAGATGAAATATCTTGATGACAAGTACATTTGGAAGAAAGAGTTCAAAGAGGGTGATCTTGTGTTGTTGTTCAATTCACAGTTAAGGATGTTTCCCGGGAAGTCAAAGTCTAAATGGAGTGGCCCATTTGAAGTTATGGGTGTGACACCCTTTGGTGCATTGGACTTGAAGAATAAAAATGATGAGGTGTTCCGAGTAAATGGTCACCGGGTGAAGAATTATTTGGGAAAAGTTGGTGATGGCCACGTTGTGGTCGTGATTCATTTCAAGTGATGGTAATTTGTGTCGTATCGCGACGTTAAATCATGCGCTTCTTGGGAGGAAACCCATGTTTGTTTTTCTTTTCTTTTCTTCTTTTATAATTAGGTGTTATTTTTGTGCTAACTAGATTTGAAGTGTGTTGCAAGAATGACTGTACTTTTCAAGAATTGTGCCCAAAAAATTGGCAAGTATGGAAAGCATTGAGAACCACAATTGTATTGTGCGAACCGCAAAATTTTGGTTGCTACAACAAAATGTGTTATGCGGCCGCACAATTGCATTGTGGACCACACAAGTTTAAGGTGAAAAGTGTCAACTCTCTGAAGTTGATCCATCAGAAAAATGGCCGATCTGCAGCCACAACACGAACTATGCGGTCCGCAACAAAACTTGCGGCTGACAGCTAATTCTGCGGACCGCAAAACGATAGGGCATCCGAGGCCCCCAGGTAATGGAGTGCGGACCGCAATAGAAATTTCGTGGCTAGACTCACCTCCCTTTCACCTGCCATAACCCTTCCACTATAAATAGGGGTTGTTTGGCAATGTTTTCCTTTATTCCCTCTCTGAGCTCACAAAGTGCTAAATTTGAAATTTCTTGTTAAAATTGCTACTCACGAGCCTTACAATTGTTGATCACTCATCTATTGAACAACTTCATCTCTTGTATGCATATCATCTTGATTAACTTATTTTAATTTTAGATTTTTAGCCAAATTTTGAACCATTTGTCTGTAAATCTATTTAAACAATATTTTGGGGTGAATATGTAATAGGCAGACTGATAAATTTCCCAAGGGGAATGGATGAATTAATTACCATGCTTAAATGTTAATTATATGTTAAAAAGGTTCAAAAATGTTAACCCCTAGGAGCACAACTGACCGTCTGTTCGTAAAAGTTGGAATCTACGACCGCACAAGAAATTGTGTGGTCCGCAGAAAGTAAAGATAGGGCGCGATAGTAAAGCAGGGTTTTGTGGACCCAATGAAAATTTTGAAGATCGTATAAATCCATTAGCAGCCACAGAACACCCTAATCTATATGATCAGAGAGTTGCCGTTTTGATGACTCTCAAGTGCGACCGCAATAGAAATTGTGCGGACCGCGGAAAACTGTTTCTGGAAGCATAATAGTGAATTCTCTGATATCAAAGAGTTGACATTTTGTTAGTGTCTGAGTTGCGACTGCAATGAGAAATATGCGGACGACAATCAAATTTTGCGGTTGTAAAGGAAAAATGTGTGGTCCGCGATGCCCATTCTACGGCCGCAATGGAAATTCTTTGGACCGCAATCCCCTACCCTACAAGCATGTTTTATACTGTGTACAATGTCTCTCTGGTGTGTTCTTGCATGTTTACAATTGATTTCCAACTGACACCTCATTTTGCTTGGTACGGAAAATGGTTAGATCTCGAGGCTAGGTGAAACTTCGAAGTGGAGGGGTGAACCTTCCAGGGGCCGAGGCAAGAGTGCTTTTCCCCTTGCTCTCCAAAAGGTAATCACGAGTGCTTTACCCCTCGCCCTCCAAAAGATAAGCACAAAGAAGGATACAACTGGCCAAAGGAGAAATGTAGAGTCCTCCGAAATAAGTTCGTATGCCCCATCTAGGGAAGCATCAAAGAGCAACTCGGTCCAAGAGTTGTCGGTGATCCAATCAAGGCCACCGGGAAGATATCAGCTCAAGGATGAGCCATCATCATCACATATAACCTCCGAAGGTTCGATGGTGCTAGTAAGGCTTTTGAGCCCTTCTCTACACCGGTCCTTGAGGCATCGGATACCACTATAGATGAGATCCCCGATGATGGTCGAGGGGGATATGCCATAGTTGTCGTCCTTGAGCGGTCAAAGAATAAAGAGGTCTAGGAGGACCGGTTCTTCAGTTTGGCTACTTTCTCAAGTTTTCGTGAGTGGTGGCCAACAATATCTCTCACTCATGAGCGACATTTCAAATTGGAAGATCTTGAAAGGTACAATATGGCCGCCTTGAGGAAGTTTGGAGAGCGAAAGGGGTAGATGTGGCTCCCTCAGAGCATAGTGGACGCGGAGGGATACCTTGTCAAGGAATTCTACACCAATGTGGCGCATATCAAGATAGGGACCAAAGTAACTAAACTGAGAAACCTGAAGGTGTGGTTTGACCACCGCACCTTGAACACTTACAAGGGGTTTGATGATGTCGAGCCCACATAGTACTTATAGAAGTTTGCACTTGGGGAGGCAGGTCGTCCCTTGCTAGCTGAGATTCTGGCAGCTCCTGGTCCACCACCACCATGGATTACAACAGAGGTGGCTCATCGCAGAAACACCCTGAGTTTTGAGACAAAGGGGTGGCAGACATTCGTATGCAACCGACTAGAACCGTGTCAGAATGAGTCATACCTTCCGATCATGCGGGCAGTTCTATTTGCCTCTATCATGGCCAGGTACCAGATCAATGTGGCTGTTGTGATGTCGGCCAACATATTTGTGGTCTCCGGGTAAGCATATGCTTCTTTATCGTATCCCAAAACCATTACTAAGTATCTTACGGATGAACGGGTGGAGCCGAGAGATTTTGATATGAAGGTGTGGGCGAAGAAGTTCTTCTAATGGTATTCGTTGATGGATGCACACAACCCTAAGAAAAAAGGTCAGCCGACTACCACCATAGGCCAGTTTGATGATCCATCAGTGGTAGCTGCAGAGATAGTCGACATGCCATCAACTTCAAGAGCCTTCAGCCAGTGCATCAGCTATACCTCCACTATTACAGGTTCCATCTCGGCTTTGAAGCCGGTGTCAATGCCTACTACTCCACTATCTGTGTTGCGAGTCTCCCAGAATATGGGGAGCCTTAACAACTGGATGCAGACAGCTACTGCAAAGCTGTCTGACATATCCAGTATTGTTGCAGCACAGTCATCCATTCTGGCACATCCGATTCCCTCGACAATGAAAGAGACATTGAAGAAGCTCTTGGAGAACCAAACTACCATAATGAACAATTTGGTAGAGCATGGATCGGTGATTGAAGAGATGGGAAAGGAAGTGAAGAAAATGAGAAAGTCCTAGGCGTCCAAGAAGTCAGTTGACAACCTCCGGAGACAGGTGCCCAAGATTGCAACAGCCGGAGACCTACCATTAGAGATGTTGATTAATCCATCTCTTGCAGCACCATTTGCTTCATTGACACCAGCTAGCCAATACGAGAAGCCAGACTTGGCTGCCGACACTACCGTGGTAGTGCGCCAGATGTTCACCAACCCAGCCACTCCTAGAGTCGAGGATGATGAAATCTAGTTAGATAAGACTAAGGGCGGTGGCACTGCTGTGGACGTAGAGATGGCCAAGGAGCAATAGGGAGTTTTCTTCACTCTTACCCTTCCTTTACTCTTATTGTTTTAAGCATTGGGGATAATGTTTTTTTTATATGGGGGTGGAGTTTATCTGATCTATTTTGATGATTCTGAGACAATTGGTTTGTAATAACTGACAGTATTTTCTTCTTTCCCTTTATTCTGTATATATTCTCTCTTTTCCTTTATCATTATGTATATTCATTACACTTTCTGTAGTGTTTCTTTATAGCTACTCTAGTAGTGACTTTGTGACTCGTGTGTTGACTTAGGCAATCATCAAGCAGTTTAATCGAACCATAGTGATTTTCAATCTTGAAGACGGTCGTTGTGGTCCCTCGACTTTATCCTCTTTAACAATCCAGTTGCATTGAGGGGTAAGATGTTTTTGTTGCAACTCCAAGTATCCGTGTGAATGGTCTAGAACTCTCCCCGAATGTGTTTCAGGGCAAAATCTTAAGTTTTGCTTGCCTTGAGAAGTGATTGTAGGCTTTCTTTGACCCGCTTGAATTTTCCATTGTTTACCAATGTTGTTATCCCTAGTCAACCCATTTTAGCCTCGAGTCTTTCTCATGTGATAACCATGTTACAATACTCTACCCGTTTTGTTGTGACCCTCTCCTGGCACCGGAGCTTTCCTTAACACTCTTATGAAACAATTAGCTAAAAACATAAGTTTGGGGGAGAGACGAGGAACCTATAAGAGGTATCAAGGCACAAAAGGAGAAAAGAAATGATGAGAAGGAAAGGTAAGAAAAAGAAAAATGCAAAAGAAAGTGAATAAGTGAAAGAATTGAAGGGATTCAAACAAAATTAATGATATAAAGCATTGAGAAATCAAAGAGGGAGAAAATGAATGTCATATTCAAGAAAGAGTGATGTTAAGTCTCTCTAGTTCCCCAAGGGAAAGAAAGTGCCTCAAAGAATTGGCAAAGCATTAGCCGAGAACAAGCAAAATGGAGAGCTTAAGGATAAGGGAACTCACTCAACCATAATGTATCCAACCTTAGTCCAAAAGTCTTCATTACATCCCGAAAAAGCCCTACAAGATTTCAAGGCGAGTGAGCTTACATTAGTGGCGATCTACATGAGGGGAAAGCCTATGGTACTTAAAGTCGTGCTTACGACATTCTCTTGAGAGAGATGACTGAACCTTTCACAAATATTTGGATTGAGTACTTAAATTCTTAAGTGATATAGGAAAACAGAGAGTAGAAGAGGAGGAGTTTGGGATCCATAATAACCAACACAAAAGAGTGAGCTTCCTTGGTGAATAAAGTCAACTCTCGATGCACAAGTGTCACATTAGAACTATATGTGCATAAAAGTTTAACTTGTCACCTTGTTGATAATGCATAAGTAGTGTTGGTAATCGTTGGTCTCAATTTATGTGTGAATGACTCACCTTTGATTGGTTGGAATGGCCCTTAACTTGTGGAGGTGGGAACTATTTTATTTGCTTGAGGACAAGTAAATACTTAAGTTTGTGGGAGTTGATAAGTGGGGATTTTGACTACGTATTTGCGCCTTTTAGCTTTTTTTAGTCTAAAAGCATTTAATTATGTTTCCGAAACTGATAAAATGTGCTAAATTGCAGGAATATTGGAAGATGGACTCCCGAGATGAAACTCAACCCAAAAAAGGAATAATCTAAACTCAAGGCCATAAAAGGCACAGAAGCTCACAAGTGCAGACTTTAGAATTTCATCTGCGGTCGCAGATTATGAAGGAAAGGCCAGCAGACCTATGTGCAAAAGGGTCCGCAAATGAATTTTGCGGCCGTGAAAGATGGCTAAGAACAAAGTTTAGAGAATGTGTAAGGTTCTAAGTTTCCAAGACCTCATAAGTGCGGACCGCACAAGAATTATTCAGCCTCAGATGAAGTGTCCTGCGGCCACATATGTAAACTGCGGACCGCAAATGACTAAAGTGTGACCGCAATCACAATTCTACGGACCGCTAGATTAGAATTATGCAGCCACAGAACTCTAATTCCTGACAAGTTGAAGAAATCTGCGAACCGCTCATGGAAATATGCGACCGCAGAACCTCTCGAATGAGATTTTTCGAAATTTTCTGTTACACCCCATGTTTTCGTACGCAAAAGTATGTCGTAAGTCAATTGATGTAAGCTCAGAAATGGGATCATCTTGGAAGTATATAAAGTAAGTTAATCATGTTACCTCGGAGGTGACAAATGTAGAAGATCATGAACAACAAGTACAAAGAGGGTTGGAAGGTTCATAAGCTAAAGAAATTGAAGAAAATAATGTTTCGTCAAAAGTTGTCAATTCGAAAATGTTATAACATGTACTTTTGGGGTAAGACTAGGGTGATTAATTTGATAAGAATATTATGTTATGATTTATATTAGTGGTATGATAGTTGTGTGTTATGTTTTGAAGTCAAGCGAGTTGTAGAAAAAATGTCGATGAAAGTCATCACAAGTTATGTTCATAAGTTTTACTGAAAAATTTGTGTCAAACGTAACTGCAATTTTCTCTCAATATACTTAGAGTTATGGGGTGTTCTACCCATAAAATTAAAAATATATGAGTGTAGTTTCCAACAGATAAACTGTTTATTGATACGGACATTGGAATGGAGAGATATTCACGTTTTTGCGAGACTACGCAGACTAGTAGGTGACAAGTAGGTGCATCACCTACTCGCCAAATGTAGAGGCCTCAATTAAAAGCTCCAAGTTCAGACAAAGATCCCCTTTAAGGGATAATTTCCTTTGGATATTACACTCATAATAGATCAAAAAAATCATATGAACACCCCAGATAAATGCTCCAAACAATTCAACACAAAAACCTAAATACTTTTCTCCACTTTTCAAGTTGTAGATGGAGAAAAACCTAGAGTTTGAAGAATCAAGATAGGAGCTGAGTTATCCAACAAATAAGGTAAGTTTACTGCTCTCTTGCATCCATTTTTTCTTCTGTAATATCATGGTAAATTGTTCTATACTTGTAGGAACTCACGGGACGGTTATTGGAAGCTGTGAGTTCGAGTTTTTCACTTGTAGCGGACTGTTTTATGGACTGTTTTGTGTTGCTATTGGACTGCATGTTTTACTAATTTTTTGTCGAGTATTGGAGGAAGAATGGTGTGTAGAAACACCACATAAAAGAAGGGTGGTGGTCCGGTCGTTCGTCGTAACATTTTCGGATCGTTTGACACTACTAGGGTGGTCGTTTTGTGTATGAAGAGATTGGGGTGTGTTGGGCTGTTTTGTAGTATTTTATGGTGCATATAAGGCTGGAAAATGATGTATATATGTTTTTGTTGTTGTGTTATAGTGTTGTTGGTTTTGATCTTGTATTTGGAGGAAGTAAGGATATGATAAGATGCTCCCCGTTTTAATACAAAATAAGTGTGTCGTTCGTTGTGGGATAGTTCTACCTTTCGTAACTTAAAGATAGTATTATTATCATTTTTTAGATTAAAGTGAAAAGAGGCGAGTTCATCTTGGTGATTGGTAATATTGTGATAAGGTATGTTAAGGCTAAACCTTCTTTCATTTTGGAATGACCTTGTAACTATGTATTTGATAAAGAGACATAAAGAGAAGTTCATATTCCTGAATTTATGTAAATTTTTCTAGTCTCATAAGTTACAGCATTCTCCCCTATCGGGACTTCATATTCAGTTTAGTTTTGTCTTATGTCAGCCAAGAGAGCAGAGAGTCTTTATATATGCAGTATTACAGTATTTTCACCATCATCGACCTATAATCGATGGGCAGGCCCCTATTGGGCAACCTCTAATCAGATGGTGAGTTATATACTGTCACGACCCGAAATTCCCACCATCGGGACCGTGATGGCATCTAACGTTGAAGCCGCTAGGCAAGCCAACGCGATTAATCAAATTCATTAAAAACCTTTATTATTAAGTGAGAACAAGTAAAATGCGACTTTTCCATAAATAAAAGCTTAAAAATAAGAACAGACTAAAAATACATAACTAATCCACATTTAACGAATTCTCAAATATCCAAACCCAGATCTTTGGAGTCACAATGTCACGGACTATCTATGATTAATACATGAAATGGTCTGAAAGAAATAATACATCTGTTTTCTGAAGTACTAGAAACAGAAATAAAGGAAAGAGGAAGGGGACGCCAAGGCCTGTGGACGCCTGCAGAACTACCTCAGTGTCTCCGAGTGGATTGAAGGAAGCCGCCTAGATCAATATCCACTGTGTCCTGTACCGGGATCTGCACAACAAAAATTGTGCAGGTGTAGTATCAATACAACCGACCCCATGTACTGAGTAAGTGCCGAGCCTAACATCGGCGAAGTAGTGACGAGGCTAGGACACGACAAATAATATCACTTGTGCAGTTCAATAACATATGATAGAAATAACAATGACAGGAATTAAACAGTTAAGTACCAGATAAAAATGGGGAAACATACTGGGGAAAAGGGGTAGCAATTACTGGAATAACGGAACAAGGCAACAATTTAAATATCAAAATAACAACAAAAATTAACAACACAGAACAAACAAGTGCACTGCATCACCCTTCGAGCTTTTACTCTCATCCTCACAATAAGTAAATAGAAGTGGCACGACATGTACCCCCGTGTTAACATATCATAAACATGGCACGGAACGTCCCCTCGTGCTAAAATATCATAAACACGGCACAGAATGTCCCCTCGTGCTAAAATATCATAAACATGGAACGGAATGTCCCCTCGTGCTAAAATATCATAAACATGGAACGGAATGTCCCCTCGTGCTAAAATATCATAAACATGGCATGGAATGTACCCTCGTGATAAAATATCATAAACACGGCACGGAATGTTCCCTCGTGCTAAAATATCATAAACACGGCACGGAATGTCCTTTCGTGCTAAAATATCATAAAACATGGCACGGAATGTCCCCTCGTGCTAAATATCATAAAACAACAGTTTGGCAAGGAAAATCAACAATAAGAACCATAAATCACAATATCCCGGCAAGGGAACAATCAACAGAAATAATATAGTCCCGGCAAAGGACACAGCTATAACCAATCTTACACAACTGTATAACTTATCAAAATATTCCTCAACCGAACAAATACTCAACAGTATTCGCAACCAACAATTTTCATCAAACGAATAACTTCCGATTGATATTAAATCCATAACACAGTGAATATCAATAAAAATCCCGGCACGGGCATGCTTGACAACAACATATAGGTACTCGTCACCACACCTATACATTGAACATGGTATAATCACGTAGAAAACAAGACTCAACACCTATTCCCTCAAGCTAAGGTTAGTCCAAACACTTACCTCGACTTCCACGATCAAAATCAAGCCTCAAGCATCGCTTTTCCTTTTGAACCCGACTCCAAAGCAATCGTATCTAGACATAATTGACTCAATAACATCAATAAATGCTAAACAATTCAATTCCAATGCTTAATTGTAGACTTTCTAACATTCTTCCCAAAAGTCTAATAATAGACCCCGGGCCCGGTTGGTCAAAACACGAGGTTCGGACCAAAACCCGATCACCCATGAGCCGGAATATATAATTTGTTTTTAAATCCGACCCCAAAACGAGGTCAAATCCCAATAAATCAAAAAGCCCTAACTCTACCCAAATCCCTAATTTTCTACCCTTAATCTCATGTTTTAGGCCTAGAAATCTAATGGGCGTTGTTAAATATTGAAGGAAAAGAGTCTAAGGTTACATACCTATGAAGTTATGGTGAAGTTGTCTTCCAAAAATCGCCTAAGATGGTGTGGAGAAGAAGAAGTTATGAAAATGGGGTGAAATCCCGTAATGTATTCTATTTTTGACAAAACATAACTTGGCAGATTTAAACCTATGTGATCGCGAGAGAAGGAATGTGATCGCATAGTTGACAGACTCCAAAGCTCCGCGATCACGACTGAAGGAATGCGATCGCATAGTGCAAGCCTACCCAGCCCACATCCATCCTACTCCGCTATGCGATCGTAGCTACTACTATGCGATCACATAGTGCTACAGATTCCTCTCTGGACACTGTCCTATGCGATCGCGAAGGACCCTATGCGTTTGCATAGTACTCAACACCAGACACTAGAAAATGACTAAAACACCAGATTTCCTAAGTCTAAATCACCCTGGCGCCTACCCAAAACTCACCCTAGCCCTCGGGGCTCCAAACCAATTATGCACACAACCTCAAAAATATCTTACGGACTTATTCGTGTAATCAAATCACCAAAATAACATCATAAACATCGAATTAAACCCCAAAATCAATGAAAATTTCCAAAAACATCAAATTTTGCATTTATGGTCCGAATCACGTCAAATGACTTTCGTTTCTTACCAAACTTCACAGATATGACATATATATTATATTGAACCTGTATCGGGCTCCGAAATAATAATACGGGCCCGATACCACAAATTTCACATATAATTTCATTTTTCAAAAATCTCTTATATTTTCAGAAAACAATTTCTTTTAAAAATTCATTTCTCGGGCTTGGGGCCTCAGATTTTGATTCCGGGAATACACACAAGACCCATATTTTCTTACGGACCCTCCAGGACTGTCAAATCACGGGTTCGGGTCTGTTTGCCAATAATGTTGACCAAAGTCAACTCAAAGTAAATTTTCAACACCAAATTATCTTTTTCCTCAATTTTTCACATAAAGGCTTCCTGGCTACATGCCCGGGATCCACACGCAAATCGAGGTGATATAGAAGGAGGTTTTCATGACCTCGAAACACTGAATTAGCTAGAAATACATAGGAGGACCTTTTGGGTCATCACAAACTCCACCTCTAAAACAAACGTTCGTCCTCGAACGGACATATAAAGGTACCTGAATCTGTGAAAAGATCGGGTTATCGGCTCCGCATATCGGACTCAGACTCTCAAGTAGCTGCCTCAACAAGCTGACCTTTCCACTGAATACGGACCGAAGGATAACTCTTCGATCTCAACTGGCGAGCCTGCTGGGCTAATATGGCTATCGGCTCCTCCTCATAAGTCAAATCCTTGTCCAACTGGACACTACTGAAGTCTAGCACATGAGAGGGATCGACAAGATACTTCCGAATCATAGATACATGAAACACCAGATGCACAACTGATAAACTCGGTGGAAAAACATGTTTGTAGGACACCTCTCCTACCTTCTCAAGAATCTCAAAGGGACCAATGTACCTATGGCTCAACTTGCCCTTCTTTCCGAACCTCATCACGCCCTTCATGGGCGACACTCGAAACAATACCTGGTCTCTTCCCATGAATGCCAAATCACGAACTCTACGGTCTACATAACTCTTCTGCCTGGACTAAGTTGTACGAAGTCTATCCTGAATGATCTTCACCTTGTCCAAGGCATCCTGGACTAACTCTAAACCCAACAATCTAGCCTCCCCCGGCTCGAACTACCCAACTGGCGACCGACACCGCCTACCATACAACGCCTCATAAGGATCCATCTAAATGCTCGACTGATAGTTGTTGTTGTAGGCAAACTCAGCTAAAGGAAAAAACTGGTCCCATGAACCTCCAAAGTCAATAAAACATGCTCGTAACATATCCCCCAAGATCTGAATAGTACGCTCGGACTGTCCGTCCGTCGGAGGTAAACTGAGTACCTCAGTCAGAAATAATGGACACGGGCACACCATGCAGGCGAACAATCTCCCTGATGTAGATCTTTGCCAACCTCTCTGAAGAATACAAAACTTATACAGGAATAAAGTGTGCTGACTTGGTCAACCTATCCACAATGACACACACCGCATCAAACATCCTCTGAGTCTGTGGGAGTCCAACTAAGAAATCCATGGTGATATGCTCCCACTTCCACTAGGGAATCTCAATTTGCTGCATCAAACCACTGGTTCTCGAGTGCTCGTACTTAACCTGCTGACAGTTCAAGCACCGTGCTACATGTACCACAATATCTTTCTTCATCCTCAGCCACCAATAATGCTGCCGCAAATCCTGGTACATCTTTGCGGCGCCTGGATGAATGGAATACCGGGAACTATGGGCTTTCTGCAGTATCAACTCACGAAGGTCATCGACATCAGGCACACAAATACGGGCCTGCATCCTCAAGACTCTGTCATCATCAACCGTAACCTTCTTGGCACTTTCATGCCGGACCGTATCCCTAAGGTCACATAAATGACGATCACTATACTGTCGGTCCTAAATACGATCAAACAATGAAGAACGGGCCACAATATAAGCCAAAACACTGCTAGTCTCAAAAACACCCAATCTCATGAAACGATTGGCTAAAGCCTGAACATCTAAAGCAAGTGGTCGCTCCCCGACCGAAATATAAGGAAGTACCCATGCTGACGAACTTTCGGATCAAAGCATCGGCCACCACATTGGCCTTCATCGGGGCTGCGATAGATGAAAAGCCCTCCACAAACCAACGATAGTAACCTGCTAAGCCCAAGAAACTCTGGATCTTTTTAGTTGAGGTGGGTCTAGGCCAATCTCAGATTGTTGAAATCTTCTTGGGATCCACCTGAATACCCTCGGTCGACACAACTTGGTCCAGAAATGCAACCGAACTCAACCAGAATCACACTTTGAAAATTTGCCATACAATTGACTGTCCTTCAAAGTCTGGAGAACGACTCGAAGGTGCTGCTCATGCTCCTCTCGGCTGCGGGAGTAAATCAAAATATCATCAATGAAGACAATAACAAACGAATCCAAATAGGGTCTGAACACTCTATTCATCAAATCCATAAAAGTAGTTGGGGCATTTGTCAACCCAAATGCCATCACCAAGAACTCATAATGCTCATACCGAGTGCGAAAGGCTGTCTTAGGGACATTAGACACCCTAATCCTCAATTGATGGTAACTAGATCTCAAGTAAATCTTGGAAAACACTGTGGCACCCTGAAGCTGGTCGAATAAATTATCAATCCTCGGCAAAGGATACTTATTCTTGATAGAAACCTTGTTCAATTTCCGGTAGTCAATACACATTCTCATTGTGCCATCTTTCTTCTTAACAAATAACACTGGCGCACCCCAAGGAGAAACACTAGGCCTAATAAAGCCTTTAGCTAGAAAATCCTGTAACTGATCCTTCAACTCCTTAAGCTCTGGCGGAGCCATACGATATACCAGGGTAGAAATGGGATGAGTGCCCGGAGCCAAATCAACGCAAAAGTCAATATCCCTGTCGGGTGTCATACCCGGCAGGTCAGCAGGAAATACCTCTGGAAACTCACGGACAATGGGCACAGACTCCATAGGAGGAACCTTTGCACTAGAATCACGAACATAGGCCAAATAGGCCAAACAACCCTTCTCGACCATGCGCTGAGCCTTCACCTACGAGATAACACTGCCGGAAGAATGACCAAGAGTCCCCCTCCACTCCAATCGAGGTACTCCGGGTAAGGCTAAGGTCACAGTCTTGGCATGACAGTCTAGAATAGCATGATAGGGAGATAACCAATCCATCCCCAAAATGACATCGAAATCAACCATATCAAGAAGTAAAATATCAACATGGGTCTCAAGACCACCAATAACCACTATACATGACCGGTAGACTCGATCTACCACAATAGAATCACCCACCGGTGTAGACACATATACAAGAGTACTCAAGGAATCACGGGGCATAATCAGATAAGGAGAAAAATAGGAGGACACGTAGGAAAATGTGGACCCTGGATCATACAACACCGAAGCATCTCTGCTGCAAATTGAAACCATAGCTGTAATGACTGTATCAGAGGCCTCAGCCTCGGGCCTGGCGTGAATAGCATAGCATCGGGGCTGAGCCCCACCAATCTGAACATCTCTAGGTCGACCTACTACGGGCTGACCTCTACCTCTCATAGCTTGTCCTCCACCTCTAACTGTCTGGCCTCCACCTCTGGCACCTCAACCTCTACCCTTAGCTAGCTGAGGGGGTGGACGTGCACCTGGTGCGGGAATCATAGCACGGGACCCTGATGCTAAGAACCACTAGAAGCTCGGGGGCAAAACCTGGAAATGTGCCCTGTAACACCACAAGAGTAAAAAGATCTTTGTTGTTGAGACTGCTGGCCCTGAAACTGTCCCTGTCGACCATAATAACCACCTTGGAAGCTCTGAAGCGGTGGTGCACTGATAGGAGCTGGTGGTGCGCTGCGGGATATCTAAAGTGCTGACTGGAATGGTGTAGGAGGAGGACCTCTGCCAAAAGAATCTCTGCCTCCATATGAGGCACCACTGAATCGGCCAAAATAACGAGGCCTCTTGTCAGACCCCTGACCACTGCCCTGTGATAAGACCATCTCAATCCGCCTGGCCACATTGGCCGCCTCCTGAAATGAAATGTCAGTACATGTCTCTCTGGCCATCTGAAGTCTAATCAGCTGAGCTAGCCTCTGAATAAACCTTCTCACTCTCTCTCGATCAGTGGGGAGTATCATGATAGCATGTCGGTCCAAAGTGATGAATCGGGTCTCATACTGTGTAACTGTCATAGGGCCCTGCTGGAGACGCACAAACTGCCTCCGAAGATCCTCTCTCTGGGTAACCGGTAGAAACTTCTCCAAGAACAACTCAGAGAACTGAGCCCAAGACAAAGGCGAAGACCCAGCTGGCCTGGTCAAGCAATAATCCCTCCACCAAGTCTGGGCAGGACCAGAAAGATGGAAAGTAGCAAAATCAACCCCATTGGTCTCCACGATCCCCATGTTCCGAAGAACCTCATAGCAACTGTC
>ML485590.1:1775-28899 GCA_005239535.1 Nicotiana rustica | reverse complement strand
AAAATTGACCCCATTGGTCTCCACGATCCCCATGTTCCGAAGAACCTCATAGCAACTGTCTAAGTAATCCTGGGGATCCTCTTATGGTGCACCACTTAAAGTAGTAGGAAACAACTTGGTGAACCGATCCAATCTCCATAAAGCATCAGCAGACATAGTTGTTCCCTCAACGGCCTGTGCCACAATACCCGGCTGAGCTACTCCAGCTGTCTGAGATGCTGGAGTATGGAAATGAGAAGCTAACTGCTCTGGTGTGGGGGTAACATGAGTCTGGGCCCCTCCCCCAGCCTGAGAGACCGTTGGTGTTATAGGAAGTAGACTGGCCTGAGCCACGCTCTCCATAAGGCCCACTAAGCGGACCAGAGCGAACTGAAGTATCGGGGTGGCAATTAACCCCTCTGGGACCTGAGCTAGTCCAACTGGGACTGTCTGGGTAGGAATCTCCTCAACAACCTCCACCTAAGGATCCTCCACTGGGGTGCTGCTCTAGGCTGAGCCCTGGCTCTACATCGGCCTCTAGTAGGAGCTTCAACGGGAGGATCGGGCTGTTGATCGGTAGATGAGGAAGCATGTGTTCTCGCCATCTGCGAGAGAATAGAATAGAAACTCAGTTAGCATTTTGAATTCAATTCGCACGACAGAGAAGAATAGATGTAAAGTTATTCCTAACTTTGCAGCCTCTGGGGGATAAGTACATACATCTCCGTACTGATCTCTCAAACTCTACCAAGCTTGTCCGTGACTCTTGGGACCTAGAAAACCTAGAGCTCTGATACCAACTTGTCACGACCGAAAATTCCCATCATCGGGACCGTGATGGCGTCTAACGTTTAACCCGCTAGACAAGCCAACGCGATTAATCAAATTCATTAAAACCCTTTATTATTAAGTGAGTACAAGTAAAATGCGACTTTTCCATAAATAAAAGCTTAAAAATAAGAACATACTAAAAATACATAACTAATCCACATTTAACGAATTCTCAAATATCCAAACCCAGATCTTTGGAGTCACAATGTCACGGACTATCTAAGATTAATATATGAAAAGGTCTGAAAGAAATAATACATATGTTTTCTGAAGTACTATAAACAAAAATAAAGGAAAGAGGAAAGGGACACCAAGGCCTGTGGACGCCTGCAGGACTACCTCAGTGTCCCCGAGTGGATTGAAGGAAGCAGCCTAGATCAATATCCACTGGGTCCTATATCGGGATCTGCACAAAAAAAATTGTGCAGGTGTAGTATCAGTACAACTGACCTCATGTACTGAGTAAGTGCCGAGCACAACCTCGGCGAAGTAGTGACGAGGCTAGGACGCGACCAATAATATCACATATGCAGTTCAATAACATGTGATAGAAATAACAATGACAGGAATTAAACAGTTAAGTACCAGATAAAAAGGGGGGAAATGCTGGGGAAAAGGGGTAGCAATTACTAGAATAACGGAACAAGGCAACAATTTAAATATCAAAATAACAACAGGAATTAAAAACACAGAACAAATAAGTGCACGACATCACCCTTCGTGCTTTTACTCTCATCCTCACAATAAGTAAATAGATGTGGCACGCCATGTCGCTTCGTGCTATTACATCATAAACATGGCACGTAATTCTCCTCGTGCTAAAATATCATAAACATGACACGGAATGTCCCCTCGTACTAAAATATCATAAACATGGCACAGAATGTCCCCTCGTGCTAAAATATCATAAACACGTCATGGAATGTCCCCTCATGCTAAAATATCATAAAACATGGCACAAAATGTCCCCTCGTGCTAAATATCATAAAACAACAGTTTGGCAAGGAAAATCAAAAATAAGAACCATATATCACAACATCCCGGCAAGGGAACAATCAACAGAAATAATTCCGTCCCGGCAAGGGACACAGCTATAACCAATCTTACACAAATGTATAACTTATAAAAATATTCCTCAACCGAACAAATACTCAACAGTATTCACGACCAAGAATTTCCACCAAATTAACTACCAATTAATATTAAATCCATAACATAGTGAATATCGACTCACGTGCATGCTTGACAACAACATATAGGTACTCGTCACCACACATATACATTGAACATGGTATAATCACGTAGCAAACAATACTAAACACCTATTCCCTCAAGCTAAGGTTAGTCCAAACACTTACCTCGACTTCCACGATCAAAATCAAGCCTCAAGCACCGCTTATCCTTTTGAACCCGACTCCAAAGCAATCGTATCTAGACATAATCGACTCAATAACATCAATAAATGCTAAACAATTCAATTCCAATGCTTAATTGTAGACTTTCTAACATTCTTCCCAAAAGTCTAAAAATAGACCCCGGGCCCGGTTGGTCAAAACACGAGGTTCGGACCAAAACCCGATCACCCACGAGCCGGAATATATAATTTGTTTTTAAATCCGACCCCAAAACGAGGTCAAATCCCAATAAATCAAAAAGCCCTAACTCTACCAACATCCCTAATTTTCTACCCTTAATCTCATGTTTTAAGCCTAGAAATCTAATGGGCGTTGTTAAATATTGAAGGAAAAGAGTCTAAGGTTACATACCTATGAAGTTATGGTGAAGTTGTCTTCCAAAAATCGCCTAAGATGGTGTGGAGAAAAAGAAGTTATGAAAATGGGGTGAAATCCCGTAATGTATTCTGTTTTTGACAAAAACATAACTGGGCTGATTTAAACCTATGTGATCGTGAGTGAAGGAATGCGATCGCATAGTTGAAAGACTCCAAAGCTCCGCGATTGCGACTGAAGGATGTGATCGCATAGTGCAAGCCTACCCAGCCCCCCAGCCATCCTACTCCTTTATGTGATCGCAGCTACTACTATGCCATTGCATAGTGCTACAGATTCCTCTCTCAACACTGTGCTATGCGATCGCGAAGGACCCTATGCGTTTGCATAGTACTCAACACCAGACACTAGAAAATGACTAAAACACCAGATTTTCTAAGTTTGAATCACCCCGACGCCTACCCGAAACTCACCCCAGCCCTCGAGGCTCCAAACCAATTATGCACACAACCTCAAAAACATCTTACGGACTTATTACTGTAGTAAAATCACCAAAATAACATCATAAACATCGAATTAAACCCCAAAATCAATGAAAATTTCCAAAAACTTCTAAAACATCAAATTTTGCATTTATGGTCTGAATCACGTCAAATGACTCCCATTTCATACCAAACATCATAGGTATGACATATATATATTTTATTGAACCTGTATCGGGCTACGAAACCAAAATACGGGCCCGATACCATAGATTTCACATATAATTTCATTTTTTAAAAATCTCTTATATTTTCAGAAACCAATTTCTTTTAAAAATTCATTTCTTGCTTGGGGCCTCGGAATTCAATTTCAGGCATACGCCCAAGTCCTATTTTTTCCTATGGACCCTCCGGGACCGTCAAATCACGGGTACGGGTTCGTTTACCAAAAATGTTGTCCAAAGTCAACTCAAAGCAAATTTTCAATACCAAATTATCTTTTTACTCAGGTTTTCACATAAAGGCTTCCCAGCTACACGCCCGGGTTGCGCACACAAATTAAGGTGAGATAGAAGGAGGTTTTCATGACCTCGGAACAGTGAATTAGCTAAAAATATACGGGATGACCTTTTGGGTCATCGCATATACCGAGCCTATTGTGGTCGAGCGCCTATGAGGGAGCCTAGAATGGCCGAGATATAGAGCCTAGCATGGTCGAGCGCCTATGAGAGAGCCTACTACGGAAGAGTAGTTACACATACTAAGCCTTATAAGGTCGGGCATCTTTACTTACTATATTGAGAGAATTGAGTCAGTATCAGCAGGTAAGCATATCTTCATATTGTCTTTGACTCCCAGTTACTTTCATTTATTATATTATCAGTTCAGTTTCAACTTTCAGTTATTCTATTTTCTTACATACTCGGTACATTATTTCGTACTTACATCCCTTTTGTCGGGGACGCTGCATTTCATGCATGCACGTCCTAATTGAGTGTTGGACAGACCCTCCCAGCAGACAGAGTCAAACATCAATTTGATTGGTAAGCTCAACTTCCTCGCAGTTACCAGGCCTAGACCTTGGAGTCCATTTTTATACATACAGATTTGATGGGTAGGCTGAGGCCCTGTCCCGACCATGGTACAGTTGAGTTATCTCTAGAGGCTTGTAGAGGAGTTCGGTATATTTTGTATAGTAGTAGATGTTCATGACAGCTTTGTCGTCCTACACAATTATATATATCAGCTTTTGGGTATGTTTACCCCTCATGTGAGAGAGATGTTATTTTCAGATGATTCCGAATATGGCCTCATCAGCCTAAGTTAAGGGCTACCCCTCCATAGTTCACAATTCCAGAGTGGTACGCTCGGGCCGAGTATGGCACCGGGTGCCGGCTATGCCTCTTCAGTTGGGGGCGTGAAAAACTTAGTATTAGAGCAGTTCTGTCCTAGGGAGTCTACAAGTCGTGTCTGATATAGCCTTGTGTAAAGACCCGTAAAAACTTTTGCTTAAAATAATGCCCGAATAAGTCCCCGAGTTGTTATCTCTGTGGAAATTCTTAAAACGGACCTTGATTTTGTAAAAGTACCCCGGGATTTGAAAGAACTTAGTTTTTCCAGAAATTTGGGTGTTATGCGATGCACTATGCGATCGCATAACGTGTATGCGGACCGTATAATGGTCACATACATGGGTAGATCACTGCCCAGCTGAAGGGGTGTTATGCGACGCATAATGCGATCGCATAACGTGTATGCGGACGGCATATTGGTCGCATACACGGGCAGAATGTTTCCAAATTTTGGCTCACCTGGGGGCCATTTTGCGGTCTAATATGCGAACCGCATGTTAGGAATGCGATCGTATTCCTGACCGCATATTTCACACGGTCTTTTAATTTTCTAAATTTTTATACCCGATCCAAGTTTCATTTAATCCCTGCCCCCTTTCATTTTAACTGGTTTCTGAACAAAATAGAGAGAAGTGAGAGTGGGTTCTAGAGAGAGAATTCCTCATCTTCCCCAAATTGGTCCTCCATCTCTACCCCGGCTTGGAAATTTATCAAGTAGTAGTCATCTTCTTCATCATAAGAGGTAAGCCTTCACCCTATTTTCTTAACTAAGAATAAAACACACATAGGTTGGTTCTTGGGGATGAAAAGTTGGGACCTTGCATGCATGTGAATAATCATCCATAACCTAGCAAAGGGAAGCAAGTAGAGTAATCTTTCACTAAAAAGGGTTTAGTCAATCTTAGGGATCACATAGTGTTTGATAAAATGCTCAAACAAACTTGAGACTCCTAATTCTAAGGTAAATATGTTGCATTGTGAACTAGATTGACGGTGCTAGGCGGTTCGGTGAATTGCAATAGAAATTAAAAAGGGAAACTCGACTCCAGGTATGTATGGCTAACTTTAAACTTTGTAAAATCACTTGTGGTGTTCGAGCATACGGTACGTGTATTGTTATGAATATGTGTAACTGGTTGTCTGAATTATGTTAAAGCGTGAAGTGTATTTCTTGTCTGTTTTTAGTTGATCACCACACATGTAAAACGGTGCTAGGAGGATAATGAATCCGAGTATATGAATGTATATGCTAAAGGCTATGTAAAGAAGCTGTATTCTTATTGCTGAAATCTTCTGTGATTGATTTGTGATTTGCCTTTGTTGATATGAGATGTGATTGCTTGGTGGGATCTGGTAGCGCGCCACAACAGGGGAGATAAGGGTGAGACGTGAGAAGTGATAAGGATGTGATTGTGATTTTCAAGTGGGATCGGGTTGCACGTCGCAACAGTTGTCAGGTGGGATCGGGTTGCACGCCGCAACAATTGTCAAGTGGGATCGGGTTGCACGCCGAAACAGAAACACAACAAATGATTGTGATTGTCAGGTGGGATCGGGTTGCGCGTCGCAACAGAAGAAATAAGGGTGAAATGTGAGAAAGGACAAGGGTGGAATTGAGATTGTGATTATGATGAAGTGAAAATTGTGGAACTTCCATTGTGTGTCTTTCTATGTCTTGTGCAGTGATTGTGTGACTCTCTGTCTGTCTCTTGCCTGTGCATTATTGAGTTTACTTAGAGTAAAGTTTGTTCATACATACCAGTACAATTCAAATGTACGGACGTCCCTTTGCCGGGGGCGCTACATTCTTGTGATGATTGTAGGTGGTTCTATAGCAGGTACTTTAGCCCACCGATAGCAGTGCCTCCTCTACGTCCTATTAGCTGATTTGGTGAGCCCCTCTCCTCTCGGGGCCCAGTGTGGTTCATGCCACTTTTTCTTCTGGATTTTCATTTTGGTATTTGTGTAAGTTATAGCCGGAGCCTTGTTACCGGCAAGTATTATATATAACTCCTTCGTACTCTTAGAGGCTCCGTAGACAGGAAATGTGGGTTAGGTACTTATGTATTTTGGGCAGTATGACTTGTAGACCACGTAAAGTAAAACTATGTGTTATGTATATTTTGTAAGTATTGTACTACATGTTGGTAATGACAGAATTCTATGGTTTAATTTCAGATTGTAAGAATGCGTCTTAATTGTAACTGAATAATGTACATCGGAAATTTCGAGGTAATACGTGGGAAGGAAAAAAAGAAATCCAGGCCCGCTTGATTGGGGCAACCCGGTCGAGTGCATGTCGTGTCCCTTAGTTTTGGGGTGTGACAAACTTGGTATCAGAGCCTAAGGTTTTAAAAGAGTCCTAGGATATCTGGAGTTGTGTCTAGTAGAGCCCTTCTTATCAGTGTGTTGTCGACCACATCTATAATTAGGGGGCTACACGGATATTTAGGAAATTACTCTTTTCATTATTATTATATATCGTGTGGTGAGATGGAGAGTGAAAATGTCCTTGTCTAATTAGTGTATTTTTTCGAAATTTTTCAGTATTGGCACCAAAGAAGAGAGTTCGACTCGGCCTTAAGGCCAATGCCACACCAAGTGTTGTTGTGAATCATGTACCTGGTAGTGCGGGTGAGAGTGACTCCCCGACCTTGAATTTTCCGGACCCTTCTATTCCAGATCAAAGCATTCCTGTTCCTGCGGCGGCGGAGGGTGCTGCAATCCCTCCCGCTGATATTCCTGATCCCTCTACGGTTCCAGCGTCCAGTCTCGGTACGTCTGAGGGGAACCTCAGAGGAGCTATTCATATGTTAACTTAGTTGGTGGCCGCTCAGGCCCAAAGATCTCATGCTACCCCTGCGTCCTCCAACGGACAGGGATATTCCGCCGGCTCCAGAGTCAACCAGTTTTTGCGGTTGGCCCTCCAGAGTTCTCAGGTACGGAGCCGATCCACAAGATTTTCTTAATGCGATGTGCAAGACCCTTCGGGTGATGAAGGCTACAGGGACATATGGGGTTGAGTTAGCTTCGTACAGGCTGAGGGGAGCAGCATATTCCTGGTTCGAGATGTGGGAGGGTTCCCGTAGAGAGGGAAGTCCTCCGGCTAGATGGAGCGAGTTCGTGGATGCGTTCATGGATCACTTTTTGCCTGTCGAGACTGTGGCAGCCCGTGCTACTGAGTTTGAGGTCCTCAAGCAGGGCAGTATAAATGTTTGGGAGTACAACATGGAGTTCGTAAGGTTGTCCAAGTATGCCCCCAGTTGGTGTCGACCATGGATGCTCGAGTTCGACGATTTGTTCAGGGTCTCATTCCTTTGGTTGTGAATGAGGCTGCTATAGCGGCTTTGCACTCGGACATGAATTATGCGAAGATTGTGGGATTCGCCCAGGCTACGGAGGCTAGAAAGTTGAAGATACGGGCAGACAGAGAGAGTAGCAGCAGGGCCCAGTCGGTGGGTCACTCAGGGAGCGCAGTTTCAGGGGGGAGACCAGTAAGGGGAGGGGATCATCAGGGCCATCCCAGTTTTATGCACAGTCATCAGCTAGTGCACCGCCATCCGTGCACCGTTATCAGCCGAATAGCCATTGGAGATCAGGATCCGACAGCAGGAGACCCCATCAGTCAGGTCGTCCCAAGGAAGGTTCCAGCAGCAGGGGAGGGCTCTGTGCCCTCAGTGCGGAGGGTTCCATACTAAATCCTGTTATTTGGATCGCCCGATATGCTACAGGTGTGGGGTTAGGGGTCATCTTCAGCGGGATTGTCGTGCTCCCAGCCAGGGCATGGGTAGGGGGTTTGCCCAGTCATCTGGTTCTTCAGCTGCCACATCTTCAGTACGTCCTCCAGCTCCAGCAGGACGTGGTGTAATTAGGGGTGGGGCTCGTGGTAGAGGCGGACCCAACCGATTCTATGCTTTGAGTGGTCGCCAGAACACAGAGGCTTCTCCAGATGTTGTTACAGGTTTTCTGAATGTTCAAGCACTTGATTTCTATGCTCTTATTGATCCGGGGTCCTCCTTGTCCTATGTTACCCCGTTTATTGCTTCAAGTTTTGGGATAGAACCCGAACAACTTCATGAGAGGTTCTCTGTATCAACTCCGGTTTGTGATTCTATTACAGCAGCGCAAGTCTATAAGAATTGTGTTGTCATGGTATGTGGTCGCGTTACCACGACCGATCTTATTTAGCTTGAGATGGTAGATTTTGATATTATTATGGGAATGGACTGGCTTTATTCGTGCTTTGCTAAGCTCGACTGCCGAACGAGAGTCATGAGACTCGAGTTTCCTAATGAGCCGGTTATTGAGTGGAAAGGGAATGGTGTGGTGCCGAAAGGTAGGTTTATCTCCTGCCTTAAAGCCTCGAAGATGATTAAGAAGGGATGTATCTATCATTTGGTCCGGGTCGCTGACACCGTTTCAGAAGTGTCGGCCCCCCGAGTTTGTGTCAGTTGTGGATTAGTTTCTTGAAGTATTTCCGAACGAGCTTCCATGGATTTCGCCAGATAGAGAGATTGATTTTGGGATTGATGTACTACCAGATACGCAGCCAATATCTATTCCACCATACAGAATGGTTCCAACACAGTTAAGGGAGTTAAAGGAGCAGTTGAAGAATTTAGTGGATAAGGGGTTCATTCAGCCGAGTGTGTCGCTGTGGGGTGCTCCGGATCTTTTTGTTAGAAAGAAGAATGGGTCGCTTCGGATGTGTATCGATTATCGGCAGCTCAACAAAGTCACTATCAAAAACAAGTATCCATTGCCTCGAATAGATGATTTGTTTGATCAATTGCAAGGTGCGAGGTTCTTCTCCAAAATTGATTTACGGTCTGGGTATCATCAGTTGAAGATCAGGGAGCAGGATATTCCTAAGACCGCCTTCAGGACTCGTTATGGTCATTTTGAATTTCTGGTAATGTCCTTTGGGCTGACCAATGCTCCAGCAGCTTTTATGGATCTTATGAATCGGATTTTCAAGCCCTTTCTAGACTCCTTCGTGATTGTTTTTATTGATGACATCCTTGTCTACTCGCGGAGTCGGGAAGATCATGCTAATCACCTTAGAGCAGTCCTACAGACTCTTCGTCATCACCACCTGTATGCTAAATTTTCAAAATGTGAGTTTTGGCTAGAATCAGTCGTGTTTGTGGGTCATGCTGTTTCCAGAGAAGGGATTCAAGTTGATCCCCAGAAGATCACAGCAGTGAAAGATTGGCCTAGACCAATGACCCCGATGGAGGTTCACAGTTTCTTGGGTCTAGCTGGGTATTATCGGAGGTTTGTGGAGGGATTCTCTACCCTCGCCTCCCCATTGACTAAATTGACACAGAAAGCAGTGAAGTTCCAGTGGTCCGACGCTTGTTAGAAAAGTTTTCAATAATTGAAATCGAGATTGACTTTGGCACCGGTATTTACCTTGCAAGAAGGTATAGAGGGATTTGTGGTTTATTATGATGCTTCAAGGGTTGGTTTGGGGTGTGTGTTGATGCAACGTGGGAAGGTCATAGCATATGCTTCAAGGAAACTCAAGAATCACGAGAAGAATTATCCGACGCATGATTTGGAGCTTGCGGTTGTGGTGTTTGCATTAAAAATTTGGCGGCATTATCTTTATGGAGTCCACGTGGATGTGTTCTCAGACCACAAGAGTCTTCAGTATTTATTCAAGCAGAAGGAACTGAATCTAAGGAAGCGGAGGTGGTTAGAATTGCTTAAGGATTATGATATGAACATCTTGTACCATCCAGGAAAGGCGAATGTGGTGGCCGATGCTCTCAGTCGGAAGTCTATGGGTAGTTTGGCTCATTTGGAAGCGGACCAGAGGCCCTTGGCTCAGGAGGTTTATCAATTGTCCAGTTTGGGGATTTGTCTTTCGACCTCAGGCGAAGGGGAAGTTATGGTGCATAATGGGGCAGAATCATCACTTGTAGCGGAAGTAAAGGAGAAGCAGTTTATTGATCCAACATTGGCACAGTTGAAGGAGGCAGTTTTGAATGACAAGATTTTGGCACTTTCACTCGGCAGCAATGATGGAGTATTGCGATGTCAAGGTAGGCTATGTGTTCCAGATGTAGATAATCTTCGGGGAAGGGTAATGGCGGAGGCTCATAGCTCCCGGTATTCTATGCACCCAGGTTCTACTAAAATGTATCATGATCTCCGGGAAATTTATTGGTGGAGCGGTATGAAGAGGGATGTGGTGGACCATGTATCCAAATGTTTGAATTGTCAACAGGTGAAGGCCGAGCATCAGAGGCCCGGTGGGTTAACCCAGCTCGTGGAAATACCGACATAGAAGTGGGAAATGATTAATATGGATTTCGTGGTAGGGTTACCTCGCACTCAGCGCAAGTTCGACTCGATTTGGGTGATAGTGCATCGACTCACGAAATCAGCTCACTTTTTGCCAGTCAAGTCCCCCGACACAGCATAACGGGATGCCCAATTGTACATCAAGGAGATAGTTAGACTTCATGGCACTTTAGTCTCTATTATCTCAGATCGAGGGGCCCAGTTTACAGCTAATTTTTGGCGGAAATTTCAGCAAAGTTTGGGTACTCAGGTAAATCTCAGCACGACTTTCCATCCACAGACTGACGGTCAGGTAAAGCGGACTATTCAGACGCTCGAGGATATGATACGGGCTTGTGTTTTAGACTTCAAGGGTAATTGGGATGATCATTTGCCGCTTGTCCAGTTTTCTTATAATAACAGCTTCCATGCTAGTATCCGAATGGCCCCGTTTGAGGCATTGTACGGAAGGAGGTGTAGATCTCTGATCGGATGGTTCGAGGTTTGTGAAGTAGAATTGTTAGGACCAGATCTTGTGCACCAAGCTATGGAAAAAGTTAGAATCATTGAAGAGAGGATGAAAACTGCTCAGAGTCGTCAGAAATCCTATGCGAACGTTCGTCGAAGGGAATTGGAGTTCCAGGTAGATGATTGGGTGTTCTTAAAGGTGTCCCCCATGAAGGGAGTGATGCGGTTTGGGAAGAAAGGGAAGTTGAGCCCTAGGTACGTCGCGCCATATCAAATTGCTCAAAGGATAGGACGGGTGGCTTATAGGTTAGAATTGCCCCATGAAATGTCATTAGTTCACCCAGTGTTCCATGTGTCTATGTTGAAGAAAGTGGTTGGAGATCCAGCCACCATCGTGCCATTTGGGACTATTGAGGTTAATGAAGAGCTATCATACGAAGAGGCTCCGGTTGCTATTCTTGATAGGCAAGTCCGTAGATTGAGAAACAAAGAGATTGCTTCTGTTAAAGTGTTGTGGCGAAGTCAACGAGTCGAGGAAGCCACGTGGGAAACAGAGAAAGAAATGAAAGAAAAATACCCCCATCTGTTTGAGCAAGTATAGTAGTTATCGTGCGAATTATGGTTCCAAGGCAATTTGATGTTGTACTCAGATTCGTACAAAGACACCCCATTTTTTTTATTTCTTCTCCTAATTTCCTTATTGTTGTAACTTTTCAATGCGTGCTAAAACTGTATACAAAGTTGTTAAATAGGTGGTGTGCCACCTTTAAAGAAAATAAAAGCTTTGTGAAACAAATGTGCTAAGTAAGTGATTAATGGTAGTGTAGATTGGTAATGGTTAAAAGAATTCTCTATGATCTATTGAGGTGATTGAACTGTATGGGGCGCACTGAAATGGCCCAAAGTTATGAAAATTATGTGCCACTAATTGAATCTTATGCCAATTTGTGATGAGAAGTGGATGAGATATATGTATTTGTCATGGTAATTGGATATGTGCAAGTGTTGAGGTAATGAATGGTATACCAGTTGTAGAGATAACAAAAATTGTGTAATGATGCTTGGAAATGTGTTTCGGGGGCTCTCTGTCAGGTGGATAGGTCTAAATACAAAGGAGGTTGTGGCGAATTGGGAAGTTTGCATATCATGTTTTCAAAAAAAACCAAATGATTTCCAAAATCCTCATTCGACGACGAATAATTTTTTAAGGGGGGGAGAATGTAAAGACCCGTAAAATTACTTGCTTAAAATAATGCCCGAATAAGCCCCCGAGTTGTTATCTCTGTGGAAATTCTTAAAACGGACCTTGATTTTGTAAAAGTACCCCGGGATTTGAAAGAACTTAATTTTTCCAGAAATTTAGGTGTTATACGACGCACTATGCGATCGCATAATGTGGATGCGGACCGCATACTGGTCGCATACATAGGCAGATCACTGCCCAGCTGAAGAGGTGTTATGCGACGCATAATGCGATCGCATAACGTGTATGCAGACTGCATATTGGTCGCATACACGGGTAGAATGTTTCCAAATTTTGGCTCACCTAGGGGCCATTCTGATGTCCAATATGCGGACCGCATGTCAGGAATGCGATCGCATTCCTGACCGCATATTCGACACAGTATTTGAATTTTCTAAATTTTTATACCCGACCCCAGTTTCATTTAACCCCTACCCCCTTTCATTTTAACTGGTTTCTGAACAAAATAGAGAAACGTGAGAGTGGGTTCTAGAGAGAGAAGTCCTCATCTTCCCTAAATTGGTCCTCCATCTCTACCCAGGCTTGGAAATATCAAGTAGTAGTCATCTTCTTCATCATAAAAGGTAAGCCTTAACCATATTTTCTCAAATTCCAGGGATTTAACTAAGAATAAAACACACATAGGTTGGTTCTTGGGGATGAAAAGTTGGGACCTTGCATGCATGTGAATAATCTTCCATAACCTAGCAAAGGGAAGCAAGTAGAGTAATCTTTCACTAAAAAGGGGTTACTCAATCTAAGGGATCACATAGTGTTTGATAAAATGCTCAAACGAACTCGAGACTCCTAATTCTAAGGTAAATATGTTGCATTGTGAACTAGATTGACGGTGCTAGGCGGTTCGGTGAATTGCAATAGAAATTAAAAAGGAAAACTCGACTCCAGGTATGTATGGCTAACTTTAAACTTTGTAAAATCACTTGTGGTGTTCGAGCATACGTAACTGGTTGTCTGAATTATGTTGAAGGGTGAAGTGTATTACTTGTCTGTCTTTAGTTGATCACCACATTACAATGCTATGTTAAACGGTGCTAGGAGGATAATGAATGCGAGAGTATGAATGTATATGCTAAAGGTTATGTAAAGAAGTTGTATTCGTATTGCTAAAATCTTCTGTGATTGAACTGTGATTTGTCTTCGTTGATATGAGATGTGATTGCTTGGTGGAATCGGGTTGCGTGCCGCAACAGGGGAGATAAGGGTGAGACGTGAGAAGTGATAAGGGTGTGACTGTGATTGTCAGGTGGGATCGGGTTGCACGTCGCAACAGTTGTCAGGTGGGATCGGGTTGCACGCCGCAACAGTTGTCAGGTGGGATCGGGTTGCACGCAGCAACAGAAACACAACAAATGATTGTGATTGTCACGTGGGATCGGGTTGCGCGCCGCAACAGAAGAAATAAGGGTGAAATGTGAGAAGGGACAAGGGTGGAATTGAGATTGTGATTATGATGAAGTGAAAATTGTGGAACTTCCATTGTGTATCTTTCTATGTCTTGTGCGGTGATTGTGTGACTCTCTGTCTGTCTCTTGCCTGTGCATTATTGAGTTTACTTAGAGTAAAGTTTGTTCATACATACCAGTACAATTCAAATGTACTGACGTCCCTTTGCCGGGGGCGCTACATTCTTGTGATGATTGTAGGGGGTTCTATAGAAGGTATTTCAGCCCACCGACAGTAGTGCCTCCTCTACGTCCTATCAGCTGATTTGGTGAGCCCCTCTCCTCTCGGGGCCCAGTGTGGTTCATGCCACCTTTTCTTCCGAATTTTCATTTTGGTATTTGTGTAAGGTATAGCTGGAGCCTTGTTACCGGCAAGTATTATATATAACTCCTTCGTACTCTTAGAGGCTCCATAGATAGGAAATGTGTGTTAGGTACTTATGTATTTTGGGAAGTATGACTTGTAGACCACGTAAAGTAAAACTGTGTGTTACGTATATTTTGTAAGTATTGTACTACATGTTGGTAATGACAGAATTTTATGGTTTAATTTCAGATTGTAAGAATGCATCTTAATTGTGACTGAATAGTGTACATCGAAAATTTCGGGGTAATACGTGGGAAGGAAAAAAGGAAATCCAGGTCTGCTTGACTGGGGCTACCCGGTCGAGTGCCGGTCGTGTCCCTTAGTTTTGGGGCGTGACACCTTGTTTATAGATGTGTTGTGCACCACATTATATTAGCAGGAAGCTACAAGGCATTTTGGGAGTCTGTTACCCTTCTTTCGAATCCACATCGTGCTATAGATCTGAGTCATAAGAGTTCGAGCCAAGACTTATGATTTCTAATTGTAGAGATGCTAGAAATTTGAAGAATTACAGCTCGCCAGAGGGTTAATATAGCAGCAGGCAAGGGCACTAGTAGGGAGAGAATTCTTGATAATGTGGCCTAGTTTGAGGCTCTATCAGATCATGCATACCAGATGTGCGAGTTTCCTACTCAAGTCCTAAGATGGGAATATCTAACATACCCCGCGAATAACAAGCCATTGGAGTAACAGAAGGTAAAAGTATAAGTTTCAACGGGTAACAGAAACAAGTTGAAGAAGGGTACGAGGTACCCAGTTAATGAAGATTATCCGAATTACCAATTCAGGTAGAGAAATATAATGATTCTAAGTTTCCTTCAACAGAAATAGAGGTATGTACAATTGGCTACACCCATCTCAGTTATGCCCTATGGGAGCTAGCATATATAGTTTACAAGAAGGATGGGATATCAGGATCCATCTTGGGTTAGAGTAACCCAAAAAGGTGGATTGAATTTGGGAAGCTAAAATTGAAACTATGTTTTGTTGAAGCTTTTAGAATAAGGTAATAAACAGAGATATTAGCAGGAGAATAAGAATAGAGTAAATGAAGCATTACATGTAAGATATGATAAAAGGGTGGTAATGGTAAATCATAATATGATAGGATGATATAGTTTATAGCCAGGTAAAGGGAAAGATAAGAGGTGACATGCCTTGAGACTATAAAAGAGTATAAGCCATAAAACCATATCCTTATTTCGAGAAAATGAGTTGGCGACTCCAAAGTAATTACCAGAAGGCTAAGTTAGACCCTCGTGAAATTATAGAATCAACATAGGCTAGTAAGCAAGAAAAAAAATCGAACATGATTTAGGGACCAAAGGGTTCGATAATAGTCGGCATCATAAGTATTTTAGAAATCATGTTTCAGAAATGATAGAATGGACAACGGAAGAATAACCTTAAAGGTCGTTTAGGACGACGCTTCCCTAAAGCAAGCAATGTGAGACGAGTCATGCTTAAGGGACTAAGTGTGGCAGTTACACTATGTGTCACCCTCGTGTATAAGCAATTCAGTTGTCCTTGGTAGGGAAGGGTTATCGCAAGGCGAGTAATAGTTAGTGAAATCGTGAAAAGTCGCTAAAGATGAAGAGGTAAACCATATATAGGTAAATCTTCATTGCATTAAATGCTAGTACTCTTGTGATATGGTAGTAATTCGGAGTTATGTAGTTCAAGTAACTATGGAATTGTAAAGAAAGAATGCGGTAAAAAGGTGAAAGTAATGATATTGCATTTATTTAGAGCCTAAAGATATGTTACGACTCCAGACTATTATTCAAGCACGATGTTGGGGAGTGGCAGTAAGGGTTCCCGACTAGGATGTTATTGATATTAAGTGCGAATGAACACTTGATCCATAAGGAAGCAGTGCGAGAGGTAAGTTAAGACAAAAGATATAACCCAAGAGAGGTTACGCAGAATATAAAATTGAGCATGGACTGATGAGTATTTAGTTGTTTATTCAGGAAAAGCCTAGTTATGGATAGATAAGAGGTCCATATCAATCACCGGATTATGCAAGATAAATGTAGTGGAACCCCAACACAGGAAATTCAGCCTCATAAATACGACATCCTAATTCTTGTGAAATATTTAGATAGGAGTTGGGGTAGTAAAAGGTACCGTATAACTGTTACAGAAAAAAAAGAGTGCCATTAGGGAGACAATCGAAATTTCAATTTAGAAGCAACCCTACGAGCACAAGGGCGTGGAGGTAAGTAACTAAGGATAATGATAGGCGAGTAAGAACATCAGAAATTCCGTGGGATATACAATGTAATAAGCTCGCAACTTTGCAAAAGTCAGAGGGCCTTCTCTAAGCGCTGCAACGAAAGACTAGCTGAGGAAATATGCAAGAAGGCTTCAACATAAGCATAGTGACCTAAATAAATAATGGTCTTGTAACAACAGTCTCACTACAACATCGTATGCACGCTATAAGAAAGTGGTACCTATTGTGACTAAGGAACGGGAAGTAAATTCCAAAGTAATATTCGAGATCATATGAGGTTCAGAAAATTCCTATATGTGTGGGCACTAAGATAAGCCAAGTATTCATGCAATAAGAGGCAGAACGACCAAACAAAGTAATTTCTTACTTTTAATGAAAGCTGAGAAGGCACAAGAGGAATTATTCAATCTATGACCCATAGTTAGTTACGTTATGAACACACTTAAGATTTAGGAGTGTTATCCATGCATCAAATATATTGACAACGATACAGCTATAGGAGACTCCAATGTAAGTTAAAATAAAGAATTGAGTCCATGTCACAGACAAAATCTTGAATTGCTAAAAGGTTATATCAAGGATGCTCCATAGCGTCCACGGGGGGATAAAGTTATAACTAATACCCTGAGCCACAGATAAGAAAATAGCAGAAGCCTACTTAAAGGCTGAGATAGAAGAGGAAACTAAAGAGTTACATCAACTAAGTAAATCAGGAGTCTAATTATTGGACCAAGATAATTATAGGAATCGTGATTGAGAACATTGCAGAATCACCCTTAATATCAGATGTACAAGAGAGATAGTATAATAGTCATATTCTATAAAGGCTCTACGATAAAGCTAGTTAGAAGAGTACTTGTCTCATAAGAAGTCAGTATGGAGCTCCCATCGGATTGAGTATGCACCAGAGGTGCATGTATTATAATAGAGCTTCAAGTTATGGATGTGAATTTCACCTATGTGGAAGGCAGGTTATGAAAGAGACAGAATATATGTTGCGAGATCTAAAGGTAAGTAAGGTAAAGGTAATGAAGGTATGAGGTACTTAAGTGCAAAAGCTTGGTAATTTTCCAGACTTAAGATAGAGGGCTATAAATGTCGTGATTCAGATCCATAAATTATAGTTGTGTCATTACTAGAATGTCTTCCACCCTATGGTTTCCAGATACTGAGAGGTCTAGTTAAGAGAGTACAAAAGAGCTAGAGATAGCGTGATGTCTTGCTTGAGGTTCCAGAATAAAATAAGGAAATGTATGGTCCTATAAAGTGGAAGGAAGTTTGTGAGTACCATAAATAGATATGTGTACCGCAAGCTGAAGTATGGTAGAGCACCAAGGTTGTAGGTGGACAGGAGTAAGGATAAGAAAAGGTGAGTGAGAAGGTGACGAGAATAGGTAATTCCTCGGGATTAAACACATCACAACAACAGAGATATGGTTTCCATAAGTTATAAAAAGCTCAGTATAGCATGAGTGAACTCAGAGGAGTTTAAGACTAGGAGAATTTAGAAGAGAATGGATTTCATGAATTGCACATGATTAGAATACCCTCATAAGATGAATCATGTTGGGATGCTATGAAATATGGTTATTGAATTACAGTATCTCCCCTAAGCGGATCAAGCAAATCACTTAAGATGTTCCCCGCTGAGATGTGAGCCCTAGTGACAATGTATTACGTAAGAAGTTTCAAGTTATGAGTAGTAGATTAAGATAAACATTAAGTTGAATCAATGATGGATGTATAAAAGTTAAAAAGTAGGAGAGGAGATTAATTTGACATTCTTAAGATGAACAATAATGAAGAAGTATTAAAGGACTTACAATTATACATATAGGTTAAGCTATGAGAGAGTAACCTAGAGTTGGGTAGCAAACCTCAGTAATAACAAACTGAAGTAAGTATTATGGAATAGTATGACCTACCTAGATGTAGTAAATCCATAAGGATAGGTAACTGAGGCCATGAAACAAAAGATAGCAATAGTCGTACGTTCGAAAAATACCACACGAAGGACTTCAGTACACCTACAAATGCCTAGATGGACAGCTTGTCATAGTTCTCTATATATTAACAAAATGGGATTAGAGATTAGCTAAAAGCTAGAGGAAAAATTAGAGAAGAGTTTCCCAAGCGCCCGTACAAGGACATAGTCATACAGGCTACATGACAGAAGGTAGCAATAATTATGAGATCGGAAGAATTCCGACCACAAGTCGTGGTCTGAGAAAGAGGCCTAAAGGGGGAAATGCCCTGGCCTTTGGATTTATTCACAGAACAATTGCATAAATTGAAAAGGCATCAGTGAAGTATTCTTAAGAGCTATAGGTTACGAGATTGATAAGTACATCAGTCACCATTCGAGGAGGAATGTTCCAAAGGGGGGAATTATGTTACACCCCATGTTTTCGTACGTAAAAGTATGTTGTAAGTCAATTGGTGTAAGCTCAAAAATAGGATCATCTTTGGAAGTATATAAAGTAATTTAATCATCTTACCTCGGAGATGACAAATATTAAAGATCATGAACAAGTACAAAGAGGGTTGGAAGGTTTAGCAGCTAAAGGAATTGAAGAAAACAATGTTTCGTCGAAAGTCGTCAAGTTGGGAATGTTATAACATATACTTTTGGGATAAGACTAGGGTGATTAACATTATAAGGATATTATGTTATGATTTATATTAGTCGTATGATAATTGTGTGTTATCTTTTGAAGTCAAGCGAGTTATAGAAAAAAAGTCGATGAAAGTCATCACAAGTTATGATCATAAGTTTTACTGAAAATAAGGGTCAAATGTAACTGTAATATTCTCCAAAAATACTTAGAGTTATCGGGTGTTGCACCATAAAATTGAAGATCTATGAGTCTAGTTTCTAACGGAGTAAACTGTTCATTGATACAACATTAGAATAGAGAGATATTCACGTTTTTGCGAGACCGCACAAACTAGTAGGTGACAAGTAGGTGCATCACCTACTTGCGAAAAGGAGAGGCCTCAATTAAAAGCTCCAAGGTCGGCCAAAGATCCCTTTTAAGGGATTATTTCCTTTAGATATTAAACTCATAATAGATCAAAAAAATCAGATGAACAACCTAGCAAAATGCTCCCAAAAATTCAACACAAAACCCTAAATAATTTTCTCTTATTTTCAAGTTCTAGTTGGAGAAAAACCTAGAGTTTGAAGAATCAAGATAGGAGCTGAGTTATCCAAAAAATAAGGTAAGTTTTATACTCTCTTTCATCCATTTTTATGCTTTAAAATCATGGTAAATCGTTCTATACTTGTAAGAACTCACGGAACGGTGATTGGAACCCGTGAGTTCGAGTTCTTCACTTGTAGAGGACTATTTAATGGACTGTTTTATGTTGCTGTTGGAATGCATATTTTACTACTTTTTTGTGGAGTATTGGAGGAGGAAGGGTGTGGATAAACACCACATAAAACAAGGGTGGTGTTCTGGTCGTTCGTCGTAACATTTTCGGATCGTTTGACACTACTACGGTCGTCATTTTGTGTATGAAGAGATTGGGGTGTGTTGGGCTGTTTTGTAGTATTTAATGGTGCATATAAGGATGTAAAATGATGTATATATGTTTTTGTTGTTGTGTTTTATTGTTGTTGGTTTTGATCTTGAATTTGGAGGAAGTGAGGATTATAGGGGAGATGATGTTCATTTTAATACAAAATAAGTGTGTCGTTCGTTGTGGGATAGTTGTACCTTTCGTAACTTAATGATAGTATTATTATCGTTTTTGTAGATTAAAGTGCAAAGAGGCGAGTTCAACTTGGTGATTGGTAATATTGTGATAAGGCATGTTGAGGCTAAACCTTTCTTTCATTTTTGCATGACCTAGTAACTATGTGTGTTTGATAACGAGACATAAAGAGAAGTTCATATTTCTGAATTTATGTAAATTTTCCTAGTCTCATAAGTTAAATCATTCTCCCTTATCGAGACTTCATATTCAATTTAGTTTTGTCTTATGTCAGCCAAGAGAGCAGAGAGTCTTTATATATACAGTATTACAGTATTTTCATCACCATCGAGCTATAATCGATGGGCAGGCCCCTATTGGGAAACCTATGATCAGATGGTAAGTTATATACCGAGCCTACTATTTCAGAGCGCCTATGAGCGAGCCTAGAATGGCCGAGATAAAGAGCCTAGTATGGCCGAGCATCTATGAGCGAGCCCACTACGGCAGAGTAGTTACACATATCGAGCCTTATAAGGCTGGAAAGCTATTTTACTTACTATATTGAGAGAATTGAGTCAGTATCAGCAGGTAAGCATATCTTCTTATTGTCTTTGACTCCCAGTTACTTTCATTTATTATATTATCAGTTAAGTTTCAGCTTTCAGTTATTATGTGTAACGACCCGGTCCGTCGTTACGTAGAACCTGGATTATAATTATTATTATTGACTTGTCATAGCTTGGTTTAACTGTTATTGATGTGTTATAATTGGTAGGCTTGAAATCAGGATGGTTGTAGTGAGAGTTTAGTCACTTAGTCTTTAAAAATAGCCTTAAAATGGAAAAAGTCAACTGAGACTTGACTTATTCATAAACGACCTCGGAATGCGGAGTTTATTGCTAGGATAGATTCGTTAGGTGATTTGGTACTTATGAGTGTGTTCAGAATAATTTTGTGATGTCCGGTGTAAAATTAGGCTTGAATTGGCGAAAGTTAGTTTTTGGTGATTTTCTGTCGGCAGTGAAAAATAGACTATCAGGGTCGGAATGGAACTCCGATAGCTGGAACAGGTTTGTAATGTCATTTTGGATATGTCTGCAAAATTTCAGGTCAATCGAAATTGTTTTTGATAGTTTCGGCATCGTTGGTGGATTTTAGAAATTTGAAAGTTCTTAGGCTTGAATCCGGTGTGATTTTGGTGTTTTGATCTTAGTTTTAGTGTTTTGAGAGTGCAACTAAGTTTTAATGATCATATGTGATGTATTGCTATAGTTGGTTGGGGTCCCGAGGGGCTCGGGATTGATTTCGGGTGGTTAACGGGCACTTCCAGACTTGAAAATCTATTGTTTTTGCTGGTGTGTTGCATCGGGTAAATTACTCTATGCGATCGTGGGGTTCCATGTGCGATCGCATAGGTCAGTTGGTGATGCCAGGAAATTTTCTCTGTGCGATCGCGGGTGTGAAGGTGCGATCGCGGAGTAGAGGGAGTCAAAGCAGTGCGATCGCACAGGGTCAGGCGCGTGGGAGGATGAGATAGCACTGTGCGATCGCATGAGGGGACCTGCGATCGCAGAGAAGGGGAGATGTTGTGTTGTGCGATCGCGGGGTGTTGACCACGTTCGCATAGGTCAAATATGGGGCCTAGAAAATAAAGTTTTGCGATCGCGGATTGTTGACCGCGTTCGCACTGAATAAAGGCCTGGGCAATATAAAATAAACCCTTCCGCGACCTAAACACTTTTTACACCATTTTTGTACGGACAAAGACCTCTTGGGGCGATTTTTGAAGAGGGAAATCAGTGGCATTCGCCGAGGTAAGTATTTTGGACCTTAAAACTCATTTATGGGTGATTATAGAATATAATCTCAGTATTAAATTCATGGAAATCAGTAGAAAAAGGTGGGTTTAGGGCATGAGATTTTGAGACTTTTGGGGGTCGATTTGAGGGGTCAAACGAACTCCGATTTTGGTGTTCTTTATATACGGACTCAGGAGATGATGAAGAACATTTTAGTATAAAAATTTCCTAGTTTCGGGACGCGGGCCCGGAGGTCGGGTTTTGACCGAATTCGGATTTTTGAGTTAAATTAAATATTTTTCAATTGGAATTAATTCCTTGAGCATAATTTGATGATAAAAATCTGAACTTGGTATATTTGGAGCATCCAGAAGTTGATTCGAAAGGCAAACGCATTGCGAAGTAGTTTCGGGCTAGTTTTAGGTAAGTAAGGTCTTTAAATCATGTCATGAGAGTATGAAACCCCGGACTATGCACCCTTTCACGGGTTTTGAAATGCAAAGGTTGAAACTTTGGAGATATATTCCTTACTTAGGCGACTATTGAGTTGCGAAACGGCTTTTTAAAGCTTATTTCCAATAGTACTATATATACTTGATATGATTTGGGTTGTAAGCCATGTTTGGGGCCTAGTGCCGACTTGTTTACTCTTTGGGGTTGTGTTTACTATATTTTCCTCACTGATACGTTAGGATTTTACGCTCAGTCTTTTCATGATAATTTATTTTGATACTCGGAGTATTTTGATACTATTTATTGAAAACAATGAAACACTGTTTTGGGTCGAGAACCCGGTATGTTTAAAGCCTAAGGGCAAATTGAGAGTGTCTGACTGAGTGAGGCTTTCAGGCCTATATTGTGAGGAGGCTTTGAGGCCTTATATGAGGGAGGCTTTCAGGCTTATATTGTGAGGAGGCTTCCAAGTCTTATGTTGTTATAGCGCTTGGGTTGTAGGAACCCCTACGGAGTCTGTACACACCCCTAGTGAGCACAGGTACCTATTGAGTGATGATTATTTCCTGTGGGGATGATACCGAGTGATGATTATTGCCTGATGGGCTGATATAGAGTGAGTGTGAGGATGCCTGATGGGCAATTGTTATGAGATTGATTTTGCCCGAGGGACAGATTTATGATGATTTTACCGAGTTTTCGAACTATGATTTACTTCGTTTTCAAAATGGGTTTTACTGAGAATTTTTCTGAGATATACTGATATTACACTTGTTTCCAAGGATTTCTGGAAACTGATTTTTGAACTCATGTATTTGATGAATACTATCTGGTGACTTGGTGTTTTACTAGCTTTTGTGATTTGGTGTATCTGTACTGTGTGTTTTATAATTCTCAGACTGTGATTTATTTACATTACTACTGAGTTAGCGTACTCATAAAGACTCTCTCTGCCTCTGTGCACATATCCAGGTACCGATTTGGAGCAGTAGCTGCCCTGTTCGTTAGCAGCAGTTCATGGGATTTTGATGTAGATGTCCAGCGTCAACATCTTCTCCATTTCCCTTCCTTGATTAGTATTAGAAATTGATTCATAGACATTTATTATGACATTAGCATAGTTAGATTTATTTCTTTTTAGATGCTCATGATCATTGAATCCAATCTTGGGAGGTTTTGTTTAGGTTTATTGGGGCGTTAAGATTTAAATAATTTATTTTATTACTATGCTCACTGCTTATCATTGTATTGTGAACTATTATAATAGAACCAATGCGTAGTAAAGTGATGGTTAGCTAGCCTAGTTTGACGATAGGCGCCATCACGGCCTGTTAGGATTTGGGGCCGTGACAAGTTGGTATCAGTGCTCTAGGTTACATAGAACTCAACGGTTATGAGCAGGTTTAGTAGAGTCTTACGGAGCGGTACAGAGACGTCTGTACTTATCTTCGAGAGGCTGCAGAACTTTTAGGAAACATCTCTATTTTTCTTGAACTCTTTCCTGCCAATCTATTGATTCTTGAAATCTAAACTTACGTTGTTTCATTCTCTCACAGATGGTGAGAAAACGCAATACCAATCAGCGTGACCAGACACCAAACAGACCCACAAGGGGTCGGGGCCGTGGTAGAGGTAGGGGACCAGTCCGTGCAGCAGTCGGGACAGTACCCCAGGATCCCCTCATCGTTCAAGATCGGGTTCCCGCCGATGGTGCTCCAGCGGCACAGGCTCAGGCATCGGCAGTGCCTATTGTTATTCCAGGTCTTCAGGAGACCTTGGCTCAGATATTGACGGTGTGTTCCAGTTTAGCTCAGGCAGTCGCTATGTCTACTACTGCCACTGCAGCTCAGGTCGGGGGAGGCAATCAGACTCCAGCTGCCCTGACACCGGAGCAAGTTGTACAGGGTATTCAGACACTGGGGGTAGACCCAGCTCAACCGGTTGTCCCAGTCCAGGATTTTGTAGTTCCAGCTATGCTCGAGGATGAGCAGCGTAGACCGGAGAGGTTCAGCAGACTTAAGCCTCCGACTTTCTGTGGCACAGAGGGCGAGGATGCCCAAGGTTTTCTTGATAAATGCCAGAGGATACTACGTACTGCGGGTATTTTGGAGACCAATGGGGTCTCGTTTGCTACATTTTAGTTTGTTGGTGTTGTTTTTACTTGGTGGGAGTTATTCGAGAGGCGTAGGCCGGTTGGTTCAGCACCACTCACTTGGCAGTAGTTCTTCACGATCCTTTTGGAGAAGTATGTTCCTCAGTCCCACAGAGAGGAGCAGCGCAGGCAGTTTGAGCAGTTCCATTAGGGAGAGTTGTCAATTACTCAGTACGAGATGAGGTTTTCTGAGTTGGCCAGACATGCTTCTAAGATTGTCCCTACTGACAGGGAGAGGATTAGGAGGTTTGTAGATTGTCTTACTTATCAGCTTCGGATCTTGATGACCAAAGAGAGAGTGTCTACAGCTACATTTGAGCAGGTTGTTGACATTACTCGGGACATTGAGTCGGTTCGTAGGCAGGATCGTGATGAGAGGGAGGTCAATAGGCCTCGAGAATCAGGTAACTTCAGTGGTGCCCCTTCTAGAGGGCAGTTTCAGCATAGCAGAGGTCATCCATTTAGACCTCCACAGCCAGTTCGCCCAGCTTACAGTGGTGTATCTTCGGGGTAAGGTCCTCACAATTCTCATCAGGGACGTTCATCTTTTAGTGCCCTCCCAGCTTAGAGCTCTACCCGAGCATTATCTTATCAGGTCTCTTCTATGCATGTTTCGTCTGGTGGTCATCAGGGTGACAGAGGTTCTCGTTCGTTTTCATCTCCAGTTGCAGGTAGTTGTTATGAGTGTTGAGAGTTCGGAAATGGGTGGAGGCAGTGTCCCCGTCATCCTAGTAATTCATGCCAACAGAGGGTCCAGCCCTCGGCTTTAGCCCAGTCACTTCAACACCTACCCAGGCCGCTGGGGGGGGTGGTCAGGTAGCTAGAGGCCGTCCTAGAGGGGGAGGTCGAGCAAGTGGAGGTCAGCCACGTATTTATGCACTTCCGGCTAGGCTTGATGCTTTGGCATCAGATGCGGTGATTACAGGTACTATCTCAATTTGTCACAGTAATGCTTTGGCTTTATTTGACCCTGGTTCCACATACTCTTATGTCTCATCCTATTTTGCTCATTTTTTGAATATGCCCCGTGAGTCTCTAGTTACTTCTGTTCATGTTTCGACTCTAGTGGGCAATACTGTTATTGTGGAGAGTGTGTATCAGTCGTGTCTTATATCTATTGAGGGTCTGGAGACCCGGGTGGACCTGATGTTACTCAGTATGGTCGATTTTGATGTAATTATGGGCATGGATTTGTTATCCCCATGTTATGTGATTCTCGATTGTCACGCTAATACCGTTACCTTAGCTATGCCCGGAGTTCCAAGAGTTGAGTGGAGGGGGTCTATAGAGAACGTACCTAGCATAGTGATTTCTTATTTAAAGGCTCAGCGTATGGTTGAAAAGGGGTGTGAATCTTATCTTTCTTTTGTGAGGGATGTTAGTAGTAAGACTCCATCTGTTGATTATGTTCCTGTAGTCCATGACATTTCGGATATATTCCCCGCAGACCTGCCAGGCATGCCACCTGACAGGGATATTGATTTTGGTATTGACTTGGTGCCGGACACTCAGCCTATCTCTATTCCACCTTACCGCATGGCACCAGCATAGTTGAAAGAATTAAAGGAGCAATTCAGGAACTCTTAGATAAGGGGTTCATTCAGTCGAGTGTGTCACCTTGGGGTGCGCCGGTGTTGTTTGTGAAAAAGAAAGATGGCTCCATGCGTATGTGTATTGATTACATGCATTTGAATAAGGTTACAGTAAAGAATTTGTATCCTTTGCCTCATATTGATGACTTCTTTGATCAACTTAATGGAGCTAAGGTGTTCTCCAATTGATCTGAGATATGGGTATCATCAGCTGAAGATTCGGGATTCTGACATTCCGAAGACTGCTTTCAGGACCGGATATGGTTATTATGAATTCCTGGTTATGTCATTTGGGCTGACCAATGCCCCAGTCGCGTTCATGCAATTGAGGAATAGTGTGTTTCAGCCCTACCTTGATACTTTCGTCATTGTGTTCATTGACGACATTCTGGTATATTCTCGTAGCCAGGAGGAGCATGCTCAGCACTTGAGGATTGTGTTACAGAGATTGAGGGAGGAGAATCTTTATGCAAAATTCTCTAAGTGTGAGTTTTGGCTTGGTTCAGTGGCTTTCTTGGGGCATGTGGTGTCTAGTGAGGGTATTCAGGTTGATCCGAAGAAGATTGAGGCGGTGCAAAGTTGTCCTAGACCGTCCTCGGCTACTGAGATTCGGAGTTTCCTCGGTTTGGCAGGGTACTACCGTCGCTTTGTGGAAGGATTCTCTTCTATTGCTTCCCCTCTGACCAGATTGACACAGAAGGGTGTTCCATTCAGGTTGTCCGATGAGTGTGAGGAGATCTTTCAGAAGCTTAAGTCAGCATTAACCACAGCTCCGGTATTAGTGTTTCCTACTGGTTCGGGTTCCTATACGGTCTATTGTGATGCTTCTAGAGTTGGCTTAGGAGCGGTATTGATGCAGGACGGTAGGGTGATGGCCTACGCATCTAGACAGTTGAAGGTGCACGAGAAGAATTATCCAATGCACGATCTTGATTTAGCTGCCATTGTTCATGCCTTAAAGATTTGGCGGCATTATTTGTA
>ML485588.1:0-11652 GCA_005239535.1 Nicotiana rustica | reverse complement strand
GCACACCATACAAATAATGCCTCCAAATCTTCAATGCATGCACAATAGCTGCTAATTCCAAGTCATGAACTGGGTATATCTTCTCATGAACCTTCAATTGACGAGAAGCATAGGCTATAACCTTGCCGTCCTGCATCAACACTGCACCAAGCCCAACCCGTGAAGCATCACAATACACGGTATACGATCCTGAACCTGTGGGCAAAACTAACACTGGTGTCGTGGTCAAGGCTGTCTTGAGCTTCTGAAAGCTCGCCTCACACTCCTCAAACCACCTGAACTGAGCACTCTTCTTAGTCAACCTGGTCATCGGGGCTGCAATGGATGAAAAGCCCTCCACAAATCGGCGATAATAACCTGCTAAGCCCAAGAAACTCCGGATCTCTGTAGCTGAGGTGAGTCTAGGCCAATCTCTAACTGCTGAAACCTTCTTGGGATCCACCTGAACACCCTCTGATGATACCACATGGCCTAGAAATGCAACTGAACTCAACCAAAACTTGCACTTGGAGAATTTGGCATACAACTGACTATCCCTCAGAGTCTGGAGGACAACTCTAAGGTGTTGCTCATGCTCCTCTCGGTTGCGAGAGTATATCAATATATCATCAATGAAAACAATCACAAATGAGTCCAAATAGAGTCTGAACACTCAGTGCATCAACTCCATGAAAGCAGCAGGGGCATTTGTCAGCCCAAATGACATCACCAAGAACTCATAATGCCAAACCAATGCGAAATGTTGTCTTAGGGACATTAGACCCCCTAACCCTCAGCTGATGGTAACCAGATCTCAAGTCAATCTTGGAAAACACTTAAGCACCCTGAAGCTGGTCAAATAGATCATCAATCCTCGGCAAAGGATACTTGTTCTTAATAGTAACCTTATTCAATTGCCAATAGTCAATACACATCCTCATCGAGCCATCCTTCTTCTTGACAAACAATACTGGAGCACCCCAAGGAGAAACACTAGGCCTAATGAAGCCTTTATCAAACAAATCATGCAACTGATCTTTCAACTCATTCAACTCTGTCCGGGCCATATGATACGGTGGAGTAGAAATAGGCTGGGTGCCCTGAGCTAACTCAATACAAAAATCAATATCCTTATCGAATAGCATACCCCGCAGGTCAGCATGGAATACCTCTGGAAACTCACGAACCACGGGCACAGACTCCAGGGAAGGGACCTCAGCACTAGAATCACGAACATAGGCCAGATAGGCCAAACAACCCTTTTCGACCATGCGTCGAGCCTTCATATGAGAAATAACTCTACCAGAAGAATGACTAGGAGTTTCTTTCCACTCCAAACGAGGCACCCCTGGCAAAGTCAAGGTCACTGTCTTGGCATGAAAGTCCAGAATAGCATAATAGGGGGATAACCAATCCATCCCCAATATAACATCGAATTCAACCATATCAAGAAGTAAAAGATTAACCTGAGTCTCCAGACCACCAATGACTACTAAGCAAGCACGGTAGACTCGATCTACCACTATAGAATCACCCGTCAGTGTAGACACATGCATAGCAGTACTCAAGGAATCACGAGGCATACTCAAATAAGGGGCAAAATATGAAGACACATAGGAGAATTTAGAACCCGGATAAATATCACCGAAGCCTCTCGGCTACAAACTGAAACCGTACCTGTAATAACTGCATCAGAAGCCTCAGCATCAGGCCTGGCAGAAAAAGCATAGCACCAGGGTTGAGCCCCTCTGATCTGAACATCTCTAGGTCGACCTACTGCGGGTTGACCTCTACCTCTTGTAGCATGTACTCCACCTCTATGAGTCTGACCTCCACATCTGGAACCTCGACCTCCACCCCTAGCTGGCTGAGGGGGTGGGGGTGCACCTGGTGCGGGAATCATGGCACGAGAACCCTGATGCTGACAACTACCAGAAGCTCGGGGGAAATATCTAGCAATGTGCCCTGGATCACCACAAGAGTAACAAGCCCTCTGCTGCAGAGAATGTTGGCCCTGAAACTGTCCCTGTCGACCAGAATAACCACCGTGGAATCTCTTAAGCGGCGGTGCACTGATAGGAGCTGATGGTGCACTGCGGGATACCTGAAGCGCCGACTGGAATGGCCTAGGAGGATGACCTCTGCCAAAAGAATCTCTGGCTCCAGATGAGGCACCACTGAAATGACCGGAATAGCGAGGTCTCAGTGGTCAGACTGTGATAAGACCATCTCAATACGCCGGGCCACATTGGCCGCCTCCTGGAATGAAATATCAGTACCTGTCTCTCTAGCCATCTGGAGTCTAATAGGCCGAGCTAGACCCTCAATAAACCTCCTCACCCTCTCACGATCAATGAGGAGTATCATGATAGCATGTCGGGCCAAAGTATTGAACCTGGTCTCATACTGTGTAACAAGCATAGATCCCTGCAAGAGGCGCTCAAACTGCCTCCGAAGACCCTCCCTCTGAGTAACTGGTAGAAACTTCTCCATGAACAACTCGGAGAACTGAGACCAAGTCAATGGTGCAGACCCAGCTGTCCTGGTCAAGCAATAATCCCTCCACCAAGTCTTGGCGGTACCAGAAAGACGGAATGTAGCAAAATCAACTCCATTGGACTCCACAATGCCCATGTTCCGAAGAACCTCATAGCAACTGTCCAAGAAATCCTGGGGATCCTCTGATGATGCACCAGTAAATGTAGTAGAAAATATCTTGGTGAATCGATCCAACCTCCACAAAGCATCGGCAGACATGGCTGCCCCCTCAACTGTCTGTGCCATAAAACCTTGCTGAGCTGCTCCAGCTGCCTGAGGTGCTGGAGTATGGAACTGAGGAACTAGCTTCTCTGGTGTGCGGGTAGCAGGAGTCTGGGTCCCTCCCCCAGCTTGAGAGACGGCTGGTGCAGTAGGAAGAAGGCCAGCCTGAGCCACGCTCTCCATAAGGCCCACTAAACGGACCAGAGCATCCTGAAGAACCGGGGTGGCAATGAACCCATCTGGGACCTGAGCTGGTCCAACTGGAACTGCCTGAGCAGGGACCTCATCGGCAAAGTCTACCTGTGGGTCCTCCGCTGCTGCTGCTGCTGCTGCTCTGGGCTGAGCCCTAGCTCTTCCTCTGCCTCTAGCACAGCCTCGACCCCTCGCAGGAGCTGCAACAGGAGGATCGGGCTGCTGATCATAAGATGAGGAAGCACGCGTGCTCTCCATCTGCGAGAGAATAGAATAGAAAATCAGTTTGCATTTATAACTCAAACCGCATGACAGAGAAGAAGAAATGTGAAGTTATTCCTAACCTTGTAGCCTCTGGGGGATAAGTGTAGACGTCTCCGTACCGATCCCTCAGACTCTACAAGTTTGTCCGTAAATTGTGAGACCTAAAACCTAGTGCTCTGATACCAACTTGTCACAACCCGAAATCCCACATTCAGGCCGTGATGGCGTCTAACGTTGAACCCTCTAGACAAGCCAACGTTACTGGTTATTCTGATTTATTCCTTTGTCATTTAGCATAAAAGAAAAAAAATTAAATACAAGAAAAAATAGAAATAAGAGTGCAGAAGATAAGAAATCCAACAACTTAGATGATAAATCTTATGAAATTTCCTTACACATACCCCCAGAAATGGTGTCACAATTTTCACGAACAGTCTAAGATTTTTACTAAAAACAAAGTCTGAACAAAAGCAATGCAACTGTCTCGAAAATACAAGAAAAGACAGATGTAAAGAGAAATGAGATAGGAGGTGACGCCAAGGCCTGTGGACGCCTGCAGGACTACCTCAGTGTCTCTTGTGGACTGAAGGAAACTCCCTCGATCACTGTCCACCAGGTCCGGTACCGTAATCTGCACAACATAAAGAAGTGCAGGTGTAGCATCAGTATAACCGACCCCATGTACTGAGTAAGTGTCGAGCCTAACCTCGACGAAGTAGTGACGAGGCCAGGACACGACAAAATAATAAACACCTGTGGGTTTCAATAATATATAATAGAAATAACGGCAGGAAGTAAACATTTAAGTACAAATACGGGGAGAACATGCCAGGGTACAAAGGGGAAAAACACTTATTGAGTAACAGAACATGACAACCGTCTAGTATCAGAATAAAACAGGGAATAAAAAAGTGCACGGCATCACCCTTCATGCTTTACTCTCATTCTCACCAAGACAAGTGCACGGAATCACCCTTCGTGCTTTACTCTCATTCTCACCAAGACAAGTGCACGGCATCACTCTTCGTGCTTTTACTCTCATTCTCACCAAAACAAGTGCACAGCATCACCCTTCGTGCTTTACTCTCATTCTCACCGAAAAAGTGCACGGCATCACCCTTCGTGCTTTTACCTCACAATATCATGGAACGGCATTATCCTTCGTGCATTTTCTCTAATTTCATGGCACGGCATCATCCTTCGTGCTTTTACCTCACAATATCGGCACGGCATTAACCTTCGTGCTTTCAATATAAATCATGGCATGGCATCACCCTTCGTGCTCTACACTCTTCCTTACCCAACAATAATCAGAACAACAATTTGGCAAGGAAGAACCACAATACAAAACATAATTTACAACATCCCGGCAAGGGAACAATAACAGAAATCTCACCGTCCCGGCAAGGGACTCAGCTATAGCCAATCTCACTGAACGTACAACATAGCCATAATAATCCTCAACCGAACAACTAATAAACAGTGTTCACAACTCAGTATTTCCAACAATTGAATAATCTCCAAAATATAAGTTACTTCAAAATACAGTGGATATCGAAGAAAAACACATATACCATAAGATATGACTCACGGGCATGCTTGACAACAAGGTATAGGTACTCGTCACTTCACCTATACATTTAACATGATAATAACACGTAGAACATATGAATCAACACCTATTCCCTCAGGCTAGGGTTAGGCCAAACACTTACCTCGATTCCAAGAATCCAATCAAGCCTCTAGCACTGCTTTCCCTCTCAAATCCAACTCCGAAACGATAGTATCTAGACATAATCGACTCAACAATATCAATAATGACTCAATAATTCAATGCCAAAGCATAAATATGCATTTCCCATCATTCTTCCAAAACTACCAAAATTCAACCCCGAGCCCGCTTGGTCCAAACACGGGGCTCGGACCAAAACCCGATCACCCATACCCCTACGAGTTCTAAAATATATAATTTTTTTTTAAATTCGACCCCAGATTTAGCTTGAATTATCCAAAATTCCCAAAGCCCTAACTCTACCCAAAATCCCTAATTTCTACTTTGATTTTAGGATTTTAGGCCTAGATTCTAGTGATTATGGAAGGAAAGTGGAAGAAATTGGTGTTAGGAACACTTACCCAAATGGCTATGGAGGAGAAAATGGCTTGGAGGTCTTCAATGGAGGTTGGAGAAGAAGAAAAAGGTGAAGAATGAGAAGAATCCCGTAACCATTCTGTTTTTGAACTTTATAAATCACTGGGCGAATTTACTCTACGCAATCGCAGAAAGGGAGTCGCGATCGCGGAGAGTACTGGTTTCATACTTATGCGATCGCGATTAAGGGATTGCGATCACAGAGGACCAGAACGCGGACCCACGTAATCGCGAACGAGAGATCGCATTCGCGTAGAACAAATTGCTGCCCAGTCCCCAACCCCACAAGAGACTTACGTGATCGCGAACAAGGGATTGCGATCGCGTAGAGCTAAACCCTGAGGCTCCGCGTTCGCACTCAGCTCTTTGCGATCGCGCAGAGCAAATTGACCCCCTTCCCAAAATACATATCTCGATCGCGTGCAACACATCGTGATCGCGTGCAACACATCGCGATCGCGTGCAACACACCGCGATCGCAGAGAAGAAATGACTGGACACCAGAAACAGCACAACACACCAGATTTTCTAACTCTTTTGCACCCCGACACTTACCCGGAACTCACCCGAGCCCTCGGGACTCAAAACCAAATATACACACGACCTCAAAATCATCCTACGAACCTATCTGATTATTATAACCATCAAAATAACATCAAAAATAGTGAATTAAACTCAAAAATCCATAGAATTTTCTCATACTTCATAAACTTCTAAATTCTCCAATTTTGATCCGAAACACGTCCAACCAAGTCCGTTTCTTTCCAAATTTTACAGATAACTCACATATCACATATTGAACCTGTTCTAAGCTCCGAAACCATAATACGGGCCCGGTAACACAGATTTCACATCAAAATTCATTTTCAAAAGTCTTTCTTATTTTCAGAAAACAATTTTTCTTTAATAATTCATTTCTCGGACTTGGGACCTCGAATTCGATTCCGGGCATACGCCCAGATTCTATATTTTCCTACGGACCCTCCGGGACCGTCAAATTACGGCTCCGGGTTCAACTGTTCAACATAATTCCACATAAAGACTTCTTAACTATGTGCTCGGGTTGTGCACGCACATCAAGGTTAGATTAACGGAGGCTTTCGGGGTCTCGGAACACAATTTTTGCTAAATTACACAAGGGGTCATCACAATCGTAGGTGCACTTGCTGAAACTTTAATTCATTACACTGCACCATTATATGTTATTTCTGTTATTCATTTCGCGTTGACTTATGGAGAGTGTGCTACCAACTTTTTCGAGCTTGAAAACTCAATCCCGAACAACCGCCTTGGTAAAGTTTCTCGGACAAGCATTGTGGAATTTAGGGAGGCACTTGGTGCTGGTGCCGATGTTGAACAATATGAATATGTATTGGAATCTCACGTTGGTGGTTTTATGAGGGATGGATTTGGTGATCGACATCCTTGGCAGGGGCACAAAAATTGTAGTAATTACGTCAACGGTTGAACACCAGGAAGGTGTAGCAAATTTTGTTGACATTTTTGTCAATTATGATGCATTTATGGTGGCACAGTTGCATATCCAGGAAAGCACCAATTGCATTTTCTCACAAACATACCAAAGAGTGTTGGACTTAGATGTTGCAATGCTGAAAGTTACATTTTCCATAAGTGAAATAGACTTTATAATACACTTTACAATGGAGTACTTCGCAACTATTTTGGAAATACACTGCTACATCTTCTATAATGACATGGCTTCTATGAAAACAAATTGGTTAGAGCAATATCATCGCTAGTATGCTCCCGTACTTGACACATATACTATTGTTTGGTGCGAGTTGGGCAAGAATTTTTTTGACTTCGGGAATTTCATTGATGAGCAAAACCTATTTGATAGCGTTTATATACTCGATATGAACCTTGAGGACAAGGTTTTTTTTAGGGCGGGAGTATTGTTGTGAACTAAGCTCGCTCTATAAGGGCATGTAGGCTAGACATGGTGAATGATAGCGAGTCAGTTGGGATTGTTGGGCTGAGTAAAATAGAGTTTTATTTGGGATCAGGCCTATTTAGCAAATGGTTAAAAAGGACTAGCAGAGAAAGAATGGATTATGCCTATTGTTGAAGAAGAAAATGTCCCTTCCTCTCATTTCTTTGCTCTGAGTCTAAGCTTGTCATCGCACTTTCACCATCACTGGAGGAGGACAAACTAATAATTCAGATACAGAGAAACAGAAATCAATCTAATAAGAAACATAGCCATGATTTAAAAGAACTAGAAAGTGTTGCTTTATCTGTCACCCACAAACATTTGAAGACAAAAATTAAACATTAGCATCTTTATATAATTGCAGAATGACAAATAAGCTTGAAGGACTCCAAAGTGGTAGTGATTTTGGTGGTTAGGTGTGTTGGCGGTGGTTGGGTGAGGAGGGAGGTGGTGGTGGAATAAGAAGTAGGGAGGGGGTAAGTGGGATAGGTTCAATGAGGTGGCATGCCACATGGCATCCACCTTAGCGATATGGCATGTCATTTGAGATAATTTTTCCAGGATGGAGGGTTTTAATGGCGAAGGGGTATGTTTGAACCAATTTTATGACGTCGAGAGTTGTGGTGAACCAATAGTACAATGGAGGATATAAATATATCATTTTTGAATAGTAAAGGGGTACTTTGACCCTTCTCTGTATTTTAATTGTAAAGCTTTTTATTATTATTTTATCCTATTAGTTAAAAATCAAACATTTAAATAGAAAGTGTGTTGTGTCAGTGTACTAATTGTAATTGAATGAAGCCAAAAAATTAATTGCTTACAGCTGGATTCGAACTCACAACCAGTAGAAGGAAAAGATAAAAATTTGTCACTGGCAGCTTGGCCACTTTGGTTTTATGGGTGGCACTTTAAAATATATATATGAAAGAGAGAGTGTATTTTCACCAAAGTTTGCGGTTGGCGTACCACCCCGAACCATGTACAAAGATCTGCCCTTGTCTGTCATGAATATGCATGCGAGCTTTTGGTTTCGAATGATGCTCGTACCCCTATTCATTGAACTTATAGGTTGATAGGAATTATTTAATGGATATCGAGCCTTAGTCTGCTTAGTGGTGGCAAACAGGTGAATCGGATATAGGTCGATCGAAAATGAGTAATGTAAAAATTGATAAATTATCCGATCCGATTTATTTTTAATATAGATATAAAATATTCATGCCTTCTTGAATATGATCCCTTTTGGAAAAATTCTTACTCTCCCAAATTTGAGCAAACCCTAATTGAGTCTTTACAAATATAAAACGAAACCTATTAGTTATCCATTTTCTAAGTGGATAATATGGTTCTTATTCATATTTGACCCGTTTTTAAAAACTTTATTATCTAATTTATTTTTTAGTGGATAATATGAGATGGATAACTATTTTTTATCCATTTTACCATCACTAGCCCTGCTTGTTAGCTCTGCTTCGTTGATTTCTCAATTACTTTTTACTTGAACCATTTGTTCCATTTGAATGAGGTAATATTGTTCAAGTACCAACATAATCCTTTTATGGTATTTTACATTTCTAAACATTAATTTGAATGAAAGATTATTAAATTAAGTTTCGAAAGATTAAAGTGGACGACAAAGTTGATTGTAAAATTATATAATGCACTAGTCCTGCAAAGCCCGTGCTAAGCTCGGGCCCAAGATCAAGGCAATAAAGTCTACAATAATAATAATAATAATAATAATAATAATAATAATAATAATAATAATAATTTGTGTTACATTTTTAAGCATAACTTTTTAAAGATCATCGCTTCTTAACCATTTATTCTTTATTTATGTTTTCTGATCACATCATTAGATAATTTATTAAAAGAAATATTTACAAGAAAGCAAGTTTGCTAAGGAATAAGCAAGATATCAAAGGACAAAGGTAACTTGATGTTTAGTAACACAATTTAAAGTATCAAAAATGATTCCCAATGGACAATAATTATAGATTAAAGAAGATATTTTATGAATTTAGTATATAATTTTTAATTAGAGGTAGAAATAATGAAGATATTTTAATAGATTATTTTGGTATATATTGATTAACTACTCGTAATTTCATATGACCATAGTTTATGCTAGAAAAAATATGGTGATCAAAGTCTGGGTTTAGATGAAATTCAGAAAGACCTAAATTAATTAAAACAAAATCTAAAAATTAACTTAGTTTGTCATTAACTCACTACTACTTTATTTTTAAAAGAAAATTTCGCTACCCAATCAATTAAGGATTATATAATTTCTGAAAAATTAAATTATTTAAAAATATATATATATCTTTGTTTCAATAGCATGTGACTGTTAACCGTATTTAATAAATGTGAGGTTACAAGTTGATCACTTGCTAAGAACCTCTTCCTTTTCCTCTGTTCTATCCCCGCTTAATTAAGTAAAATTGGATAAAATTTAAATATTTTTTCATTTTATTTTCAAGATTCTATTCTATTAACTTTAAAAGAGTTTTGAAATTTATTTTTCTATTATATAATTGTGTTAAATCACTAAATATAAATTTATATTTTCAAATTAATTTTTCTATTAAAAATAAGATCAAAGAGAATTTAATTATAATTTAGAATTACTAAGAAAATTTGATGTGCTCTCCCATTATCAAATGAGTTTTTTAAGGTTATTGTAATGAACATTTTAGACTTATCTTTGTGCATAATTATTCATCTTCATTAACAACTTCAAGCATTTTTGAAGGGCTAAAAGTTTAATATATTTACAAAATTAAATATAGGAACCTAAGAAAAAAAAATAAAGTAAGGGCAAAAAATTTATGGTACATACTTCACCTGTAAAAAGTTAAGTTAAGGAGCTATGTATTACCTAAAGGGGCTTGAAAGTATCTTGATTTATTGAAAACATACTTTAGTGTATAAAGTAATAAATAGCAAATACAACAATTAAATTTGGAATAGCAAACCCTTTTGATCGGCAAGCTAACAAGATAGTTACAATGTAACTAAGGACAACAAAACTCTTTATGGTCCTGATAACAAGGAATTTTTACCTACTATTTACTCTCATTTGCTTAGGTTTTGGGACAAAATTGCACCAAGGTACTCCCGAAAACTAATACAAGGTGCTTAAATTACAGGTTTTGAGTAAAATTGAGGAGAATGGCTAAAGATAACTCAAATAAGAGTCAGACTTGCACAGCCCAGGAACCTAGCAAAAGCGCTGACAGCAGTATTATTTCGCTGCAGCGGGAGACATTCGGTTGTAGCGGAATTCTATCAGCGGCCGCGGATTGAAGTTCAGAGAGGTGTGTTTTGGAGCTTTTGGAATCGCTGACAGCACGAAAATTACGCTGCAACGTTTTCCTGTTGATAGTTTCTATGAGTCTACCAAACTGTAGAGATACCTGGTCCTCTACTAGTTCCCAGAGAGGATTACACTAAGAAAGCAAGTAAAAAAGACAAGGGATTTTTATGTGGAAAAATCCCACTCAAGGGGACAAAAATCACGACCTACACTTGTAGGATTTCAACTTCACTAACTTGTAATCTAAACTATTACAAGCCACTTTGTAATGTTCTTCTTACAAAGACTTCAACTCACTAACTTGTAATCACTATTACAAGCCACTTTGTCACTCTCTAGTTACAAAGACTTTTCACTTGTGACCACACTAGTCACTACAGAAACACAAGAGATTTATGTTGAGAGATTCCTAACACGATGCTTCTACAAAAGCGAGTAGGATATAATGAAAACAAAATGCAAGATTACAACTCAACTAAGGACACTAACGACACAAGGCGGAACTGGTCCTTCTTAGTGGAGTTGTCTTCTTGCTCTTGAAACATTTGAATCTTCAATGCTAGAGACCACTTTAATGCTTGAGAGAATTTTCTTAGTAATTTCTCAAGTGAATGTTCTTGTTTGTCTTCAAACAAGATATTAAAGACCTTGGCACATTCCAAGGAGGATGTCCCATATCTTGAGAGTACACTTCACAACCAATGGGAAGTGACTGTTGCACTGTTACTGCACTGTTACTGCACTGTAGCGTGTACAGTTGCAGGCAGTCACTTTTCTACCACATCTTTTTACAGCTGTAGATTTGACATGTACTATCGTCTGGGAGTCTGTCAAGGGATCAGGTCCCTCAGTTGTTCTTTATAAGTTCAACAGTGCACTGTCCAGAATTCTTTGAGTTAAAGTTGACTGGTTGTACTGTCTACAGATCAGGTCCTTTATCTGGTTCTTCATATAAAAGTTTGTTAGATAATCAAAACAGAATACAGCCCATCAATTTCCCCCTTTTTGATGATGACAAACTTTTATAATTGG
>ML485587.1:2619-39972 GCA_005239535.1 Nicotiana rustica | reverse complement strand
AAGAAGTTTAAAATGGAAGACTTAAAGGAAATAGACACTCCCATAGCCACAGCTACAAAATTGGATGTGGATGAACCTAGTTCATCTGCTAGTCAGAAGCTATACAGAGGGATGATTGGGTCTCTATTATATCTCATCTCCAGCAGACATGATATTGTGTTCAGCATGGGACTGTGTGCTAGGTTTCAGGCAACAGTGAAGAGAATTTTAAGATATTTGAAAGGCACCACTGATTTGTGCCTTTGGTATCTTAAAGGTAGTAATTTTGACCTTGTAGGATATGTTGATGCTGATTATGCAGGTTTCCTGGTTGACAGGAAAAGTACTTCAGGTATGGCTTAGTTTCTAGGTTCATGCCTTGTGTCTTGGGCTACCAAGAAATAAAATTCAGTAGCCCTGTCTACTGCTGAGGCTGAATATGTGGTTGCAGCTTTCTGTTGTGCTCAGTTGCTATGGATCAAGCAACAACTCATGGACTTTGGTATAGATGTGGGATGCATTCCTATTTTCTGTGATAACACTAGTGTCATTAGTATGACAAAGAACCCGGTTCATCGTAAGAGAATTAAGCACATAGATGTTAGGCACCACTTCCTGAGGGATAACTATGAAAAAGGAATGATCTCAATTGAATTTTGTGCTACTGATCAACAAATTGCAGATATCTTTACTAAAGCACAGATTACGGAGCATCTTGAGAGAAACATGCTTGAATTAGAAACACTAACATAGATAATCAACCAGTCTAATCATTGCTCAGCATCATGACTTTACTGTAATACTCTTTTGCCATATATTAATATGATTCTTGGTTTCTAATGATGTTTCTCTATCTTTGTAAATTGAGGCAAATTAAGGACTTCAACACGATGAACCTAGTTCATCTCTGCTGGTTCATCTGACTGACAAGGTACGTGCTCATCTCCATACAATTATTGAACTAATTACAGTCACATATGATCAGGATTCTATATATATTTAGTTCATTTCAAAGTCCTTGTACTAATCCCTAAATAAACCCGTTCCAAGAAGTCACATCATTACTCAATTACCCTAGAAGTAGGGAACACTTAACTGTCAAATCAATGACACTCCTACAACTATTAGACTTCCCCTTAAATAAATTCTCTACCCGTTGTGTAATTAATAGCCATATCTTATATAAGGTTAATAATTACTCTCCTCTTCATAAAGTAACCGTCGAACCTAGTTCATTAGTCTTCAAACCCAAAAACTGATCACTCTTTCTTTTCTTCCTAAACTTCACTCATAATCATGTCTTCGCCACATCTGCTTCATCTTCTTCCAATTCTCCATCGGTATACAGTTCTCAATCTTCAGAAAAAACCACAACCCCTAAAAACCCTCATATTCCTGAAAACCCTCCTGTTCCAGAACCCACATCTAACCCTAACCAAGCCCCTCGTGGTCATCTTGTAAAGGTTCTTGCCAGAAAATCAGTGGCTTTTGGGTCACGTGCAAAATTCTTGGAAGCAATTCTACAGGCTGAAAAGGATAATAAGTCAGAATCTTCAAGTGAATCTTTTAAATCAGCCAACAAGGATGAAGCACCTAGTTCATCAAATTCTGAACAAGGTAATCTTGATGTAATTTTTGAGTCGGCTAATGCTGAGAACAGATTTGTTCTGGTTGGGTCGGTAGTGGATGTTGAAGCGCCTAGTAGGCAAAGAAAATCACAAAAAGGTAAAATTCTTGAGGGAAAGGGATTTGGGGAGGATGGTACTACATTGACTATTTGTGGTCCCATTCATGAGAAGGTAGGAGAAGATGTCATAGAGATAGGGGAAGTGTAGTCGAGGAAGAAGTGACAGGTCTAGCAAGCTTGAAGAAAGGAGCAGATGAACCTGGTTCATCTAGGGATGAAACGTTAGCTGAAAGGTTAAGGAAACTGGGGGAGTCCTATAACCCCAAGAAAAGGAGGACTCAGAAGTCCAAGAAGGCCATTAACCCAGTTCCTTCCAAGAAGAGGACAACTTATGTAGTTGTTGATGCTCATGTTCCTAAGGTACGTGCTACACGTAGTGCTGTGAGAGAGGGAGAAGAACTGTTTGAGAAGGCTCTACTTGAGAGCAACAAAAAGAGAGGTACAAAGGGAAAGGCTAAAGAAGGAGAGCCTGTGGAGGCAGTTGTTGAAGAGGATTCGATGGACCTGGTCCATCATGAGGAGCATACTTCTCCTGTTGTGGTTAGGGCACCAAAATCATAAAGGGCTAAGGCTTCTTCGAAGAAGTTAGCTAAAGTGTCTGCCACACCTACAAGAACCGTCAAAAGGACCTAGTCCAAGGCAAGAAAAGTGAAGGTCATTAAAAAAGATGATGATAGAGAGTGGAGTAGAGAAGATGAGGGGGAAGTTGGTGAGGTGACTCTTGACAAAATCACCTTGTTTGGTAAAAGAACAATTCTGAAGGGAAAGTTGTTGAAGGATTTTAAGGAACCTGGGATGAGATACCTGCTGGACACACTGGATGTTTAGGGGTGGAAGAACGTGGTTCTTCATATTGAAGGAAGGTTGGCTAGAGCTGAACTGGTGGAATTCATGGGTAATGCAGTGGTTAAGGACGGCAGGGTCATTACCATAGTCAAAGGAATTCAAGTTTCCTTTGATGCTAAAGAACTGGGAGAAATTCTGCAAATTCCTGATGAGGGCTATGAGGATTACACGAGGCAAAGATGGCCTAGTTTGGATGGGATGGCCTGGAATGGCCTCATCAATCAATATTACCAGATTCTTCAGTGATAATGAAAGGCAAATTGAACCCAGGCCAGTCTACAAAAGTGAAATGATGCCAGAACACAAGTTGCTCTTTGAGTTTGTCATCAAGTTCTTACTTCCAAGACAAGAAGAAGGCACATAGCCAACTATATGGATCTGACCTTGATGGAATGTTTGTTTAGGGGTAAGCAGATAAATTGGCCAGCCTTCATCATCCAACTCTTGGACAGAGTTGTGAATGGAATAAAAGCACATGCGATTCCATATGGCTTTATCCTAACTGTTGTACTTGCTCATTTTGATGTTCCCGTGAAAAAGGCTGAGATGGCTACTGCCAAGGACTATTTTGGGAAAGATACTTTGCTGACTTGTGATTATACTGTCAATGTTCCTGCAGATGAACCTGGTTCATCGAAGAAGCAGCCTATAAATAGCAAAGTTCGAACTCTGGTGCAGGAAAGTGAGATCAAGGATATGGAGATCCTTCGTTTGAAGTCTCATTTGATTGAGGTTGAAGCTGAGAGAGATGCTCTCAGGGATGATTTATCAAAAGAGAAGGAAAAGAACGAGGGTGTTCTTAATCAGATTCTTTCTCTTCTACAAACCAAGACCACAACCTCCTCTGCATTTTCCAATCCTTAGGTTGTCCAGAGCTTCCAAAACCCCTCTTTAGACTAGTTGTTCAGTTTCTTTTATTTTTATTCTGTTTTGCTCATGGTTAGGGATGTTTTTGTTTTGTTTGTATGGTGTTTGATGTACGTTGCTAATCAATGAACTTTTGTTGTTTTGTTATTGAATTGTCTCAATTTCTTAGATAGCTTACATTTATTGGTTACTTATGATGATTAATCATGTTTGCACCTGTAGTTGCCTCAATGGCCATGAGTAATTATTAACAACACTGGTGAGTTTATCATTGTGCAAACTTTTTGATGATGCCAAAAGGGGGAAGAAAAGTGCTTTTATATTTGAAGTGATATTTATAACCTAATGAACCTGGTTTCTCTATGATAAATGCTTGAAAACATTCAAAGTGTTTGAGTTGTATACAGGGAGAAGTACAGAGTTTGTCATCATCAAAAAGGGGGAATTAGTTGACCCAATTCACTGCATAGTTTTAAAGATTGACAAATGTCTGACCAGTTGAACCAGGTCCATCAGTGGCCTGACGCGTTGGCACAGAAACCTTATTTGCATAGGAGATAAATGTGGGTGTGAAGTATCAGTGAACAAGGAGAGTATCTTCTATTGCAAAAAGGTTGCAAATTGATAAGATAATAGAAGTTGAATTCAGCAAGGACAGTAAAGAAGGAAGGAAGTTGAGTTTAATACAAATTCGTTCTCCTAGGTAGAGTTGAACCAAAACTAAATGACGAACTCAACAATTGACTTTATAAATTTTTGAAGGATTCTTGCTTGAATTAAGAACGCACAAGTGCAGAAGTGAATCAAGAGCTGAAAGCAAAATTCCCAGTAATTTTGCAAGCAGAATTATTGTGCGACGCAAAGGCTACAGACCAGCTAGAAGAACCAGTTCCATCTATTTGTCATTGAGTCTAGTTGGTTGTAGTAGGAGTTTTAATATTGTATCTTTTCAGCTTTCATAGAAGTAATTGCAATAGGTACGCATTGTTCAAATTAGAGTTAACTTGAAGGTTGTAGAAATTAGCTAAGGGCTATTTACTACAAAGGGATTAGAGTTAGTCCTATGATTACAAAAGAGTTTATTTTGTAAGTCTATTTGGCTCAGAGTCTTACTGAAGAGTTTGAGAAAATCCTACTGAGGAGTAGGTCGTGGTTTTTTAAACTTTTGAGCTAGGTGTTTTCAACATAAAAATCTCTGTGTTTTTACTTTAATAATTTTATTATTCCGCAATAGTAGTAGTTGGAACACCAAGAAGAACCAGGTTCTTGTATTGAGACAGCACTCAAAAATTGGGTACCACAAAAAGTAACCTATATTCTTGTGTGGTATTGACGTCTAAAACAACAGTCCCCGTCTTTCGGGTGGTTCATTCCAGCAGAGGATCCAACCTTCAGCTTCAGCACCAGTTACTTCACCACCCGCCCAGGCAGCTAGGGGTGGGGGCCAGTCAGCTAGAGGCCACCCTAGAGGGGGAGGTCGATCAGGTGGAGGTCAGGCTCGATTTTATGCACTTCCAGCCAGACCAGATGTTATGGCCTCAGATGTAGTGATTACAGGTACGGTTTTAGTATGTCACTAAGATGCGTCGGTCTTATTGGATTCAGGTTCCACGTATTCTTATGTTTCATCATACTTTGCTCATTTTCTGGATATGCCCCGTGAGTCCCTAGTTACATCTGTTCACGTATCGACCCCGCTGGGCGATACTATTATTGTGGACCGTGTGTATCGGTCATGTATGGTATCTATTGGGGGTATGAAGACCCGAGTGGATCTGTTACTTATTAGCATAGTTGACTTTGATGTGATATTGGGCATGGATTGGTTGTCCCCGTGTCATGTTGTTCTAGATTGTCACGCTAAGACCGTGACCTTAGCGATGCCAGGATTTCTGAGGGTTGAGTGGAGAGGTTCGGTTGATTATGTGCCTAGTAAGGTGATTTCTTACCTGAAGGCTCAGCGTATAGTAGAGAAAGGGAGTTTATCATATTTGGCTTTTGTGAGGGATGTCGGTGCTGAGACTCCCACTATTGATTCTGTTTTTGTGGTTCGTGATTTTTCGGGTGTGTTTCCTGCTGACCTGCCAGGCATGCCACCTGATAGGGATATTGATTTTGGTATCGATTTTGTGTCGGGTACTCAGCATATTTCTATTCCACCGTATCGTATGACACCAGTGGAGTTAAAGTAATTGAAAGAGCAGCTTCAGGAACTCTTAGATAAGGGGTTCATTCGGCCTAGTTTGTCACCTTGGGGTGCACCGGTGTTATTTGTAAAGAAGAAAGATGGTTCCATAAGAATGTGTATTGACTACATATAGTTGAACAAGGTTACAGTCAAGAATAAGTACCCCTTGCCTCATATTGATGATTTGTTTGACCAGCTTCAGGGAGCCAGAGTGTTCTCTAAGATTGATTTGAGATCCGGGTATCATCAGCTAAAGATTCGGGATTCTGATATTCCCAAGTCAGCTTTCAGGACTCATTATGGTCACTATGAGTTTATGGTGATGTCTTTTGGGCTGACCAATGCCCCAGCAACGTTCATGCATTTGATGAACAACGTGTTTCAGCCGTACTTGGATGCTTTTGTTACTGTGTTCATTGATGACATCCTGGTATATTCTCGTAGCCAGGAGGAGCACGCTCAGCATTTGAGAGTTGTTTTACAGAGATTGAGGGAGGAGAAGCTTTATGCAAAGTTCTCCAAGTGTGAGTTCTATCTTGGCTCAGTAGCTTTCTTGGGGCACGTGGTGTCCAGTGAAGGTATTCAGGTTGACCCGAAGAAGATAGAGGCAGTGCAGAGTTGGCCCAGACCGTCCTCAGCTACGGATATTAGGAGCTTCCTTAGTTTGGCGGGATATTACCGTCGCTTTGTTGATGGGTTTTATTCTATTGCTTTGCCCTTTACCAAATTAACCTAGAAGGGTGCTCCGTTCATGTGGTCAAGCGAGTGTGAGGAGAGCTTTCAGAAGCTCAAGACTGCATTGACCTCAGCTCCAGTGTTTGTATATCCATTAGCTTCAGGTTCTTATACCGTATATTATGATGCCTCGAGGATAGGTATCGGTTGTGTTTTGATGCAGGAGGTTAGGGTGATTGCCTACACCTCGCGCCAGTTGAAGACTCATGAGAAGAATTACCCAGTGCATGATCTCAAGCTAGCATCCATTATTCACGCCTTGAAGATTTGGTGTCATTATTTGTATGGGGTGCATTGTGAGGTTTTCACTGATCACCGTAGTCTGCAGCATCTGTTTAAGCAGAAGGACCTGAATTTGCGTCAGAGGAGATGGTTGGAGCTTCTCAAGGACTATGATGTCACTATTCTATACCACTCGGGGAAGGCCAATGTAATGGTCGATGCCTTGAGTCGCAGAGCAGAGAGTTTGGGGGTTTAGCATATCTTCCAGCAGCAGAGAGACCATTAGCACTTGATGTTCAGGCCTTATCAGGCCAGTTGGTGAGATTGGATTTATTAGAGCCCCGTCGGGTATTAGCTCGTGTAGCTTCCAGGTCTTCTCTTTATGACCGGATCAGATAGCGCCAGTATGATGGCCCACACTTGCTCGTTCTTCAGGACAGGGTCCAACGAGGTGATTCCAGGGATGTAGTTACTAGTGATGATGGGGTTATAAGGATGCAGGGTCGGATTTGTGTACCCAATGTGGATGGGCTTCGAGAGTTGATTCTAGCAGAGGCCCATATCTCGTGGTATTCCATCCATTCGGGTGCCGCAAAGATGTATCAGTATCTGACACAACATTATTAGTGGAGGCGGATGAAGAAGGATTTTGTTGATTTATAGCTCGGTGTCTCAACTGTCAGCAGGTCAAGTATGAGCACTAGAGGCCAGGTGTGTTGCATCAGAGGTTGGATATTCCGGAGTGGAAGTGGGAGCGGATCACCATGGACTTTTTAGTTGGTCTCCCATGAACTTCGAGGAGGTTCGATGCTATATGGTTCATTGTGGATTGGTTGACCAAGTTTGTGCACTTCATTCTTGTTGGTACTACTTATTCTTTGGAGCGGTTAGCTGAGATTTATATCAGGGATATTGTCCAATTGCATGGTTTTCCAGTTTCTATCATTTATGATAGAGGTACTCAGTTCGCAGCTCAGTTTTGGAGGGACATGCAGAGAGAGTTGGGTACTCAGGTCGAGTTGAGCACAGCATTTCATCCTCAGGCGGACGGGCAGTCAGAGCGCACTATTCAGATTCTGGAGGACATGTTGCGTGCTTGTGTCATTGACTTTCGGGGTTTATGGGACCAGATTCTACCACTCGCAGACTTTGAATATAATAATAGTTATCAGTCGAGTATCCAGATGGCTCCGTATGAGGCCTTATATGGTAGGAGGGGTAGATCTCTGGTTGGTTGGTTTGATCCGGGTGAGGCTAGGCTATTGGGCACAGATTTGGTACAGGATGCGTTGGATAAGGTGAATTTTATTCAGGAGCGGCTTCGCACAGCGCAGTCTAGGAAAAAGATTTATACGGACCGTAAGGTTTGGGATGTGTCTTTCATGGTTGGGGAGAAGGTGCTACTGAAGGTGTCACCCATGAAGGGTGTTATGCGGTTCGAGAAGAGGGGCAAGTTGAGTCCCCAGTTCATTGGGCCTTTTGAGGTGCTTCAGAGGGTTGGAGAGGTGGCTCATAGACTTGCTTTACCACCCAGCTCATCGAGTGTCCCTCCGGTGTTTCATATTTCCATGCTCCGGAAGTATGTTGGTGACCAGTCTCATGTCTTGGACTTTAGCTCCGTTCAGCTTAAGGGTGATATGTCTTATAAGGTAGATCCAGTGGCTATTTTGGGTCGCCAGGTCAGAAGGTTGAGGTCTAAGGATATAGCTTCAGTAAAGGTGCAGTGGAGATGGAAGCCGGTGGAGGAGGCTACCTGGGAGACTGAGCGGGAGATGCGGAGCATATATCCTCACTTATTTGAGACTCCAGGTATATTTCTAGACTCGTTCGAGGACGAACATTTGTTTAAGAGGGGGAGAATGTAACGACCCGATCGGCCGTTCTGTGAGATTTGCCCCGTTTGCCCTGCTTCTGCTTTGTCATGTATTGTTTAGCCTATTTACGATGTGTTGGGTCAGTTGGTTCGGGTCCAGAGTGGTCGTGGTGAGAAATGAGACACTTAGTCTCTTAAGTTGCCCTTATGGTTGGAAAAGTCAAGGGAAGTTTACTATTAGGTAAACGACCTCGGTATGCGGATTTTAGGGCTCAGATAACTTCGTTAGGTGATTTGGGACTTAGGAGTGTGTTTGTAATATGGTTTAGAGGTCTGGAATAGAATTAGGCTTGAATTGGAGAAATTGAGTTTTTGGCAATTTTTGGTCGGCAAAATTAGCTATCGGGGTCGGAATGGAATTCCGAAAGTTGGAACAGGTTTGTAGCGTCATTTTGGATGTGTGTGCAAATTTTCAGGTCATTCCGACGAGTTTTGGGCAGTTTCAGCATCGTTGCTCATTTTTGGAAAGTTTGAAAATCCTTAGGCTTGAATCATGGGTTGATTTGATGTTTCGGTGTTATTTTAGGTGTTCCGAGGATTTGACTAAGTCCGGGTGATCATTTATGACTTGTTGGTACTTTTGGTTGAGGTCCCGAGAGCCTCGGGATGAGTTCGGATGGTTATCGGCATAGTTTTGGCATTTTGGAACTGCTGGGTGTGAAGCCTTCTGGTTTTTCCGCACCTGCGGATAGGGGACCGCAGGTGCGAGTCCGCAGAAGCAGACGAGGGATCGCAAATGCGGAATTGGCAAGGCTGGAGAAAAACTGCAGATGCGCAGGATGGGTCACACCTGCAGAGCCACAGATAAGGAAGATGAAGCGCAGGTGTAGAATTTTGAATTTTAAATGAAATCTCGCAGGTGCGCACCTGGGATCGCAGGTGCGGTCATCGCTGGGCAGATCATATAAATAGAACCCTTAGCGAATTTTGGTCATTTTTCCACCATTGTTTATACGGGTTTGAAGCTTTTTGGAGGGTTTTGGAGGAAATTCGAGGGTTCTTCGTAGAGGTAAGTTTTTGGACCTAAATCTCATTTATATGGTATTATTTGACTGATTGGGGGTGAAATTTATGGAAATTTGTGACTAAAATTGGGCGATTAGGACTTATAAATTGGAGACCTTTAATTGGGTACTTGAAGGGTCATTTGAGGTCCGATTTTGATGTTCTTGGTACGTATAGACTGGTGGGGGGATGAGGATTTTTGTGATGTGATTTTTATAGAATTTCGAGACGTGGGCCCGAGGGTCGGGTTTGGCCAATTTCAGGATTTTTGGTTGAATTTGATAATTTTCGAGTGGGCTTCGTTCCTTAGCATATATTAATGATATAAATCTGATTTTTAGTAGATTTGGGGAAATCGGAGGCTGAGTCTAGAGGCAAAGGCATCAAGGGCTAGGATTTTAGCCGGTTTTGAGGTAAGTAACGTTTCCAAACTTGGTTCTGAGGGTTCGAAACCCCAAACTATATGCTATATGATTATAATTTAGGTGATGCACATGCCAAGTGACGAGCGTGCGGGCGTACACCGAGTGATTTGTTGCCTGGCTTATCTCATGGCACCGTCTAGTAGCTATTTCGGATTGATATCCGCACTTTTATTGATGTGGTTAATGTGAACATGCTAGAAATCATACTAAGTCAAATACTAGGGCTTCACGCCGAAAATGCCGAGACTCGAGTGGTCGTATATTGCTGTCTCCTTATGTGTTTATTTGATTTTGTGTACTTAGTCCTGTCATATCATATCATTTCATGCCTCAGTCTCGGTAATTGTTGATTTTATATATTTATCATTGTTTCAGGCTAGTTCATGCATCTGTGAGCCCATGTGACCGAGACTGGAGAATAATGACTGAGTGAGGCCGAGAGCCTGTTATTGAGATAGTTATGGGACCGGACTGCACACCGCAGCGATACTCTGATCATGCCTTCATTGGCTTGATATAGCGCTTGGGCCAATAGGAGCCCCTCCGGAGTCTTTACATCCCCAGTGAGTGCATTGATATTGAGGGATGGATCTTCCCTGAGCATGGATCTTGTCCGAAGTTGATGATATGTGAGGAATGGATCGTCCCTGGACATGGACGTTGTCCGAGTGTTGTGTTCGGGAGATGGATTTTCTTCGTGGGGCTGGATCAGCATTTTTCCTCAATACTTAGTGACTACGATCACCGGTGTTTGTGTATTATCCGGAATGGATCTTCCCTGGACCCGAGAGCCATGTACAGTACTGAGTGGACTTCGATGTGAGAGTTGTGAGAACTAGGTGCATTTTCACACTGTTGATACATTGGCATGTAGGGTACTGAGATATACCTGGGTTACTTATCATATCAGTCATATTCTGTTTTCATTATCTATTAAAACTGTGAACATGCCTAAATTCTGTGTACTGTTTTCATTACAATTATTGAGGTTTAGTCTGTCACTACCTCTCAGCCCGTAGTTTGGGTTTGTTACTTCTGAGTTGGTGTACTTACGTTACCCCCTGCACCTTGTGTGTAGATCGAGGTTCATCGAGGCCCGGTAGCAGTGGTTGATTGGCTAACAGAGTTCCCTGGAGTCTTCGAGGTAGCAGCTAGAGATCGCATCCTCGATTTCTCCTTCTTTATCTTCCTATTGTATCTCGTTTTTCTTCAGACAGTATTATGCCAGCTTACATTTCGACATTGTATTTATAGTAGCTCGTGGCTCGGTGATACTAGATTTGGGTTTGGTTTTTAAATGATTCTTTGATGATGTTAAACTTTTAAATGGATTATTGTTGATACTTTTGCTACTGAATTTACAATTTTTTTGAAAAACAATCTTACTTCAACAAAATGTGTGGCTTGTCTGATTCCACAACTGGCACCATCACGACGGGTGTTTTGGGGTCGTAACAGGTTGGTACCATGTATTACTGAAAGAAGTGTAACCAGGAGTTGGCACCCTGTATTACTAAGATGGAATGTAACCAGGGGTTGGTACCCTGTATTACTAATAGGAGTGTAACCAAGGGTTGGCACCCTGTATTACTGATAAAGTGTTGAATCCCTCTTAGGAGAAAAGGGTTCTACCTCAGTTAAGCTAACGTAAAACAAGCCTGAGCGAAGAGTGCTTCTATCCGAATATATGAGTGAGATCCCCCTAGGTGAAAAGGTTCTACCTGAGTTAAGCTACGTGAAACATCCTGAGCGAAGAGTATTTCTACCCGGAACTATGAGCTGGATCCCCCTAGGAGAAATGGTTCTACCTGAGTTAAGCTACGTAAAACAACCCGAGTGAAGAGTAATTCTACCCGGAACTATGAGCTGGATCCCTCTAGGCGAAAAGGTTCTACCTGAGTTAAGCTACGTAAAACAACCTGAGTGAAGAGTACTTCTACTCGGAACTATGAGATGGATTCCCCTAGGCGAAACGGTTCTTCCTGAGTTAAGCTACGCAAAACAACCTGAGTGAAGAGTACTTCTACCCGGAAATATGAGCTGGATCCCCCTAGGTGAAAAGGTTCTACCTGAGTTAAGCTACGTGAAACATCCTGAGCGAAGAGTATTTCTACCCGAAACTATGAGCTGGATCCCCCTAGGTGAAAAGGTTCTACCTGAGTTAAGCTACGTGAAACATCCTGAGCGAAGAGTATTTCTACCCGGAAGTATGAGCTGGATCCCCCTAGGCAAAATAGTTCTACCTGTGTTAAGCTACGTAAAACAACTTGAGTGAAGAGTACTTCTACCCGGAACTATGAGCTGGATCCCTCTAGGAGAAAAGGTTCTGCCTGAGTTAAGCTACGTAAAACAACCTGAGTGAAGAGTACCCGAAACTATGAGCTGGATCCTCCTAGGCGAAATGGTTCTGCCTGAGTTAAGCTACGTAAAACAACCTGAGCAAAGAGTTCTTCTACCCAGAACTATAAGATGGATCCCCCTAGGTGAAAAGGTTCTACCTGAATTAAGCTATGTAAAATGACCTAAGAAAAGAGTACTTATACCCGGAATCATGATCTGGATCCCCCTAGTTGAAATGGTTCTACCTGAGTTAAGCTACGTAAAACACCCTGATCGAAGAGTACTTCTACCCAAAACTATGAGCTGGATCCCCCAGGCGATATGATTCTACTTGAGTTGATCTACGTAAAACAGGAGATATGGACAGTAATGATGCATGCTGAAAATAAAAGAAAAATGGAGATTTTAAGGAGCTTAATTTTGGTGACATTCGTCCTTTGAGAATCTCCATTTGGCACGGCTTTGTTCCTGCTTTTTAAAAATGAAAAATTTGTGAGTTTCCAAAGTGGTGGTCGGTTTGTGGCCTTGATGCTATGTTGTAGTTTGAATTCACGACCACTCCGTTGTTCAAGAACTGATTCTATCTGTGTGGTACCGAGGTGCTCGGATACTCTGTATTGCATTATGGAGACCTCGTTTTTCGATGTTGCTCCTAGCTGTTTCATACTCGGATGTCCATGGTACCGCTAACCCTTGTCCCTAAGGCAAAGCAATTCTTCCCTTTAAAATCAAACTGAGTTGTCTTGCACCCAGTACTAGTTTGTGTCCGTAATTCTTATCAACTTTTCTCATGAAGCAGGTCTTGCTTAGGCAACCCTTTCAGTTTCTTTGAGACACTTTGTTCGCCTTATTAGATGAGGTCACAGATGAGCCTTCGTCAATGCCATATATTCCCCAAATTGTGCTCGATATCACGGGGAAACTGTATCCAGTTTTGTAGCCATTTCTTTGTTTCGCTTTTGATGCAAGATTAGACCGAAAGGGGCTCAAAGAAAAATTATGTATAAAATAGAAGAATAATTGAAGGTGAAAAATAATTGTGCTTAAACAAAAGGTGTCCCTTTCAGGGAAAGGAATAGGGAGAATTATCTAGAAGTATGTGCCGACTTCAATGAATCATGACATGCATTTTTGAATGGACGCCTGATCTATCTGAGCTGTCTAATTCTAAAAATCCGTCACAAATGTTTGTCTTGAAACTGTCTTGGTTGTGCTCATGCCAGGGTATCGAAGACCCTCATTCGGCTAGCAGCACCATTTGTGGGTTTTCGCTAGCTGACCTCTCTTATTTCTCTATTCATTGTTGCCTTATGGTGCCCATTTGGGTTTTCACCAATAAGACTCTCTCATTTCCCTGCTCAATGTCGCCTTACAGTGACCATACGGGTTTTCACCAATAAGACTCTCTCATTTTTTCTTCTTCTTTTTTTCTTTTTTTTTAACTGAAATACGACATGCGGAAGGTTACCCAATTCCCCTGGCATGGGAAATTCAAATATTTTCAAAGATCGATCAGAAGTTCTTAACAGAGAGAAGGCGAAAAGAACCTCGAACTGAATTACAACTTTTGGAACCATTTCTACAGAAAAAACCGTAAAATAAAACAAACTTCTGCCCCAGTTTTTGAGTTTTGGGAATATGGATTTTTTGTTGCGATGGGACCGAACCTGGGATAAGGCTGCCTATGTATCCTTTCAGAATCAGGTCAGACTTAGTTCTTGATGTTCTTGTTCTCCGCTTCAACACCTCCATTGGCTTTTGGCCGGTAAGGGGTAGAATGCGATGCATAATTTTAAATTGCTCGCATACCTCCTTCATCAAATGACTATATAGATTGGCTTCATTGTCAGTGATAATGGTCTTTGGGATACCAAAGCGACAGATGATGTTGGAATGAACAAAGTCTACCATTGCTTTCTCGGTGGCTGCTTTGAAAGTGACGGCCTCCACCCACTTGGTGAAGTAATCAATTGCAACCAAAATGAATCAATGCCGATTTGAAGCCTTTGGCTCGATTGGCCCAATAGCATCCATTCCCCAAGCAACGAAAGGACAAGGAGAGGACATTGGATGCAACTCCCAAGGTGGCGAGTGAATCAGGTCACCATAAATCTGGCATTGGTGAGACTTGCGAACAAAACTGAAGCAATCTCGCTCCATAGTAAGCCAATAATACCCTGCCCGCAAAATCTTCTTCCCCAAAACATATCCATTCATGTGAGGTCCACATACCCCTGAATGGACTTCACTCATTATCCACTCAGCTTATGTGGCATCTATGCATCTCAACAAGTTCAAATCTGGGGTCCATTTGTACAAAATTTCCCCATTCAGGAAGAAACCGCCAGCGACTTATAGTTCTTTTTTGATCTGCCTTGGCATGCTCTGGGTATTCCCTCATTTTCAGGAATCATTTTATGTCATGATACTATGGTTCACCATTTGGTTCTGTCTCAGTAGTATTGCAGTAACCGTGTTGATTCTGAACTTGGATTTCTAATGGGTCAATATGAGTGTTGTCTGGATAAGGGAGCATCAAGGCTAAGTAGCCAAGGCTCCGTCTAGCTCGTTGTGGAACCTGGGAATGTACATGAACTTGATGGATTTGAATCTTTTGCTCAGTTCATGGACACATTGTCTGTATGGAATAATCTTGATATCTCGAGTCTCTCATTCACCTTGGGTTGCCAGATAAGCAAATCGCAATCTACCATAACCAATAGTTCATGCACATCCAGATCAAGGGACATTTTCAGACCCATAATATAAGCTTCGTATTCTGCCATATTATTGGAATAAAAGAAACAAAGGCGGGCCATTACAGGGTAATGTTGTCCAATAAGTGAGATGAGGATTTCCCCAATCCCAACTCCTTTGATATTGACAGCCCCATCAAAATACATTTTCCATACATGACTATCGTCCGAAACTAATTCCTCTATTGAGTTGACCTCTTCATCTAGAAAGTATGTTCTAAGTGGCTTGTACTCACCATCAACTAGATTCTCTGCCAAATGATCTACCAAAGCCTGTGCTTTCATCGCGGTGCGAGTGACATAGACGATGTCGAACTCTGTGAGCAGAATTTGCTATTTTACGAGCCTTCCAATGGGCGTTGGATTTTGGAAGATGTACTTCAAAGGATACATTATGGATATGAAGTAAGTAGTGTAGGCCAATAGATAATGCCTCAGCTTCTGAGCGACCCAATTCAAGGCACAACATGTCCTTTTTAAAAGGGTGTACTAAACCTCATAATTGGTTAACTTATTGCTCAAATAATAGATTGCATTTTGCATAATTTTGCCCCAAAACACATCCAAATGAATTATCCATCACCGATATATATAAAAACAAAGGCCTACCGGGTTCAGGTCGGACGAGTACAGGGGGTTTCGACATATAATCTTTGATCATGTCAAAAGCTTTTTGACAATCATCTGTCCACTTGATAGCAGCATCCTTTTTCAACAACTTAAAGATGGGCTCGCACGTGGTTGTAAGCTGAGCAATGAACCTACTGATGTAGTTCAACCTCCCGAGCAAACTCATGACTATCTTTTTTATCTTCGGGGGTGGTAAATCTCGAATGGACTTTATCTTACATGGATCCAATTCGATGCCTCTACGGCTGACTATAAAACTAAGGAGTTTCCCAGATGGAACCCCAAATGCACACTTGGCTGGATTAAGCTTAAGGTCATATCTTTGAAGCCGTTCGAAGAACTTTTTCAAGTCGCGCACGTGATCAGCCTGTGTCTTTGATTTTATGATGACATCATCGACATATACTTTGATCTCTTTGTGCATCATGTCGTGGAAAATGGGGGTCATGGCCCTCTTGTAAGTTACCCCTGCATTCTTCAAATCGAATGGCATGACCCTGTAACAATAAGTACCCTATAGAGTGGTGAAAGCGGTCTTTTCTGCATCATCCTCATCCATTAAAATCTGGTGGTACCCAGCATAGCAATCCACGAACGACTGTATCTCATGATTTGCGCAATTATCTACGAGAATGTGGATGTTCGGCAAAGGAAAATTATCTTTTGGACTTGCTTTGTTTAGGTTTCTGTAGTCAACACAGACTCTAGTTTTTCCATCCTTCTTTGGAACAGGCACAACATTTGTCACCCAGGTGGTGTATCGGACAAATCTGACCACATTGGTTCTCAGTTGTTTCACTATTTCCTCTTTGATTTTATCACTCATGTCCGTTTTAAATTTTCGTTGATTTTGTTGAGCTGGTGGAAAATCAGGATACGTAGGAAGCTTATGAACCACTAGATCTGCACTTAAACCCAGCATGTCCTCATAAGAATAAGCAAACACGTCTCTATATTCAAATAAAAGTTGAATCAAGGCATCTCTGGTTTTTTGTTCAGTGTGAATGCTTATCTTTGTTTCTCTAACATCTTCATGACTTCCAATATTAATGGACTCAGTTTCATTGATGTTGGGCTTAGGCTTATTTTCAAATTGTTCCAACTTTCTTGTTATTTCCTCAACTGCCTCATCTTCATCATATTCAACCTCTTGATGCATTATTTCAAAATTAGACAGATTTTTAAGATATGGGCATGAATTCCGCATGCATGTCATGTTATTAAAGCCGACATTAACAAAACTGAAATGAAAACAAAATGACAAGAATTAGGAAAAGGAAAAGTTACAAAACTTAATATGAAACTGAACTGCATTTCATTGAGTATAAATGATAGAAGGCTTAACATGAAAACAAAACAATCATACTGAGATGTTTGGATTTCAACCCTGAAAGTAACCCAAAATGCAAAAAAGAAGCTGCAAAAGCAAACTACCAAGACTCCTTCCTTGTAAGGAGAGGAGTTGCTTCCCAATTGTTGAGCAAGGTGTCTGGGCCAATTAGTTTCATATCGGCACGACTAGTGCCTTCACTAGCCTGGATCATATTCACTTCATAAAACATATGGCTGTCTCCATGACAAATTTCATCATTGTTTTCCCACGCTGATGAATGTTTACCTTCTTGGAGTCAAAGCTTGACAAAAGTGTAGAAAATGTTGGGGATAGGTTATTGCAAGACCCATCCATGATTTTTGTGGTTCTTGGCTTTGTCTTCGTCTGCTTGTGTTGGCCTGAAGCCTAAACCAAAAGTGCCCTGGTTACTGAACGGAGAAATGGGCTCCGAAATTCCTTACAACAATGCCCCCAAGCCTTTTCCTGGCTCATAACCCTGTCTCAGCATAAGTGCAGCCACCATTATAGATGTGCCGAAATACTAGGATGCAGAATGGGCCTTCCTTCCTTCCCCAACATGGTCCACAGCAACCACTTCAAAAGCCTGATAGATAATGGACTCACACCCTTCCTTGGCCTCAATACAGGGGATTAACGGGTCTTTATAAATGGACGACTCCTCTTCCCCGTGAACCATAATTTCTTGCATGTCATGTTTGAATTTGAGAATCTGATGCAAGCTGGATGTCACAGCTCGGGCCGTATGGATCCATGGCCTTCCAAGAAGAAAGTTATAAGAAGTGTCCATGTCTACTACCTGGAAGACAATTTCAAAGTCCACCAGCCCAATCATCATGGTGAAGTTGATCTCCCCAATAGTATCTCTCGTTGAGCCATCAAAATCCCGACTACGGACATTGCTGGGTCAGAATCTGTCTGTATTGATCTTCATGCTTTGCAAGATGGAGAGAGGGCATACATCTATGCTCGAGCCTCCATCAACCATGAATCTCTTTACGTAGTGCCCCTCACATTTAACAGTCAAGTGTAAAGCACTGTTGTGCCCGGCTCCTTCTTCGGGGAGTTCATCATCAATAAAGGTGATTATGTTCACCTCAAAAAATCTGTTGGCCATCTTCTCTAGTTGATTCACTGTGGTCTTCTCTAAGACATGTGCCTCGTTCAGGATTTTGATTAGTACACGGGCATGCTCTTTTAAATGTATAAGCAGAGATAGAAGAGAGATTTAGGCAGGAGTCTTTCTCAGCTGGTCAATGATTGAGTAATCCTGAACTTTCATCTTTTTCAAAAACTCTTCTACCTCTTCTTCAGTGACTAGTTTCTTTATTGGCAATTGACTTTCTCTGATTTGCTTGGCCTTCCTCAACTCTTCTGGGGAGTAACACCTCCCCGATCGAGTCAAACCTCTAGTTTCCCCACACTTCTTCTATGATTTCCTTGCCTTTGTAGGTCATCATAGTTTTGTTGTAGTTCCAAGGAATGGTTTTTGTGTTTGTCATAGGGGGTTTCACGGCAGGTTTGATTATGGTCGGCTCTGTTATACCCTTCATACGACCCTAATTCTGCTTTGTGTTGGGGTAGCCTCCAAGGATATACAACCTTGAGCTTGGAACATTGGAGCAAACTTCCAACCTCGAGCCCTTGGGAACAAATAAATTTACCTTTTCTAAGCTTGGGGTGCCTTTCACAATCAACGGCACGTCTCGGCTTGGACTGACTTCCAGTTTGGTTCCCTCTTGAATCGTTCCTGCTGTCATTTCTGTGCGACCAGCCAACTTGCATTCTTGATCTTGGCCAATCATTCCCACAAAGTGAACATCATTATGTATTGGAAAGGGGTTGTTGGTCACATTAGGAGGGCCCTCTTCATTTGTCACTACAATCAGTTTTTCAGAAATTAGTCTTTCTTAGCTCTTTTCAAAGTCTAACAGTCATCAGTGTTATGTCCCGGGGCACCTGAATGATATTCACATCTAGAATTTGCTTGAAACTCATGTGAACCAGGATGCATATGGTGGGGAGTGCTAGGTCTTATCACGCCTATTTGCTTCAGCTTCTGGAATATACTAGAGTATGATTCAGCCAATTGAGTGAATTTTTCCGCTGGCCTCTGCTCTCGACCATAATCCTGTCTGGGACGAGCATTGTAGGGTGCCCAAAAATTTTGTTGTTGAGGCCAGGGGATCCTTGGAGCTGGTGCCCGTACTTGCTGATTGGGAGGACGAGCATAGGATTGAGCATTGAACACTATATATTATGGTGGGCCCATAGAGTATTGAGGAATTGGCGGAGGATAATAATGTTGAGGATAGCTAGATTGCCCCTGATGAACTTGCACAATAGGGTGCGATGCCCCTCTTTGAACTTCCCTGGATCCCGAAGTCATCATGGACCCTTCATCTCTCTTCTTTCTATTTGCCAAGATTCCCGACCCATATTGGATAGCTTGGGTGGTGGCTTTTAGAGCATCTTGACTTACAATTCTGCCACTCTTGAGGCCATTTTCGACCATCTCCCCTATTTTGATTGCTTTTGCAAAAGGTCTACCCATCGCGTACATCATGTTCTGAAAGTAATCAAGCTCTTGAGCCTCTAGAAAAAACAATGATCAACTCATGGTTATCCATGGGTGGCTTGACTCTAGCCACTTTCTCCCTCCACTTAATTGCATACTCTCGAAAGATTTCAGTCGGCTTTTTTTTCATATTGGACAAGGAATTGTGATCTGGTGCAATATCAATGTTGTACCGGAATTGTTTGACAAAAGCCCGAGCCATATCATCCCAGACATGCCAAGTAGGCGATAGCGTTGTCGTGCCCATCATACTTCTCAAATTTTGGGGTCTTGAACCCTGGTGGCATATGGATGTGAGGGAACATGCATAGATCACTGAAAGATACACTTTTGTGACCACCTAATCCTTGTATGTTCTTTATGTTCTGTTCAAGACTTTTCATTTTCTTGGCCATCTCATCTGGCTCACTCGTCTTGGCAGGCTTTTCATTTTCCACTGTGACTCGTACTGAGGAGTCAGGTTGTATGGAGTCGAGACCCTGAAAGCCATATTTGGAGAGTAGTATTGGCCATTATAAGCATGAAATGGTGGCTTGTTGTTTGGCCTCGCCACAGGAGGTGGTGGCGGGATTCAATATACCGGTGCACTAGACACGACAAGAGGGGTGTTCCTGACTGGTGCGGCTAGAGGTCCCACATTAGAGGTACCAGGGGTGGCATGGAAGTTGTAGTTTGGCACATACCCTGGTGGTAGAATATGATCGCTCGTTGCATGGAGTGGTGGTTGAGTAGCCAGTGGTACGGTGGAAGTTCCTTCTAAGGGACCCTAAGTCGGAGGCTGACCGAAGACCCAAGCCCGATATACATCAGACAGTTGTTGTTTTAATCTTCTTACTTCCTCCGACTATGGGGGTCTTCACTGACCAACTCGATTTCATCATTATTAGCCATCGGTACTTTTCCTTTAGATCTAGTAAAGTAATGATGTGTTTCCAGTTTCACCACAAACCAACCACCTTAAGCTTACTGTATAAGAGACAACAAACGTGTTAGGGTTAAGCATTTTACATATACGAATCACACGTAATATGCCATGTTCCTAACATTGTCACCATTTCTTACTTGCTTTTGGAAGGCTTCATGTTTCATCCCGGCTTATAAGGTTGTTGCTTATTGACGCTCTTAATAATTAATTTATTTTCTTTCTCTCTCTTTCTCATTTTTTTCCGCTTTTCTTTTCCCTCACCTCACTTTGTTCCCTCATTTTAGAGTCATTGAAAAATATTTTGATCGAACCTTTTGGGGGTTGCCTACGTATCATCTCGCCGCATGAATCAGATCATCACGTAGTTCAGGATACATGACCATATTCTCTCTCTCTCTCTCTCTCTTTTACAAAACAAAAATATTTGGCTCAATTTTGAATTTTTTTTTAAAACAAAATCTTTTTCATTGATTTTCCATTTTTGTTTTTGAAACAAGACTCAAAAACAAGAATCACATCAAGATAAACATTTAAACAAGACCAGACTTGACTCAAACAGGCTTTTTAGGATAAAAGGAAAAACAACAAGACTCAAAACACCAAAAGACTCTTAAAGACTCAAAGACCACAAAGCAACAGTCAAAGTGGACTACAAACTAAAAGAAGATCCAATATTCTATAGGAGAATCCACCAGCATCACTATGGTCATGGAACTTATTCATGTGGCTGACCCCCAACGTCGCAGTATATCCTCTATAAGTCTGCAGATATGTGAAGGGCGGTGTTCAATGATACTTCTGCAAACCGGTCTAGGCGTCATTCCCTGACAACTCTTGCAAGCTCGGGAGGTATACGTGTATACCTCGAGGATCTTTCCCTTAATGTGTTCCTGAACCAAGTGTAACTCTTGATTTTTCTGAGCACGGGTCTCAGCTAGATCCAGTGCATCACGCTCGCGCTCCAAAGCCATATCTCTTTGGTGCCGAATTATTCAGTGACTCCCCCTCCAACCGATTGATCATACTTTGGTAGTGATGTCTTTATATTTCATACTCGGCGATTTGGCGCTCCTTGCTTGACTCAACTCCCCCTATATGATCCCTCAGACCTTGTATTAATGAAGCAAAACCTTGCGCTCATGATCACGGACCACCTTGAACTGGGCTTCTCTTTCTTCCTATTGTTGAGCAGTAGTGATCACTTTTTTCTAACTAATTTGAGCTTTGAGTACTCGCTTCTCTTGTTCCCACTTAGCCTTTTCCTGCTCGAAATCAACCTGTTATATGTCCATGGTTGTCTCCAGAATGCCTTTGTCTTCTTGTAAAAAGTCAATAACAGGATTGGAACTCTAGTGTTACTCCCCTTCTGGTTTCTCTAACTCCGGCCTCGATCTCGTCTTCCCAATCAACCGCATGCCATATGGATCTTTTTAGCCTTTGCTCCGGGATAGCCCGGTTGTGAAACCACTCAAGGTATGCGAGGCTTACCTCGCCACACTCACGATCAGCTACCATCTCATCCAAATCAGAAAATCGACCACCAAACCAAACCTTTTGTGAATATGACTCCCTTAGAGGTTCCTCTACCTTGAATTCCCACACGAACGGACGTATGTCCTCAGTCGGAGGCCTCTTTTTCTCTCTCCCTAGCTGGCGCATGACGTGTAGGGGTGCGTAGGGTTGGAAATCTCAGAAACCCATGAGCATAAAGAATGGACGATACATCGACATATGCATGACCCTAGCAGAAGGGAACCGATATAAGTTCCAAGTGATTCTGCCAGCAGTCAATGAACCGAGCAAAGTCCGTCAAGCCCTCACCCCCTCTTGAAGATTATAACTTGCGACCTTGTCTGGGTTCCAATGTAATTCAGCCAATTATCGTTGAAATTTATTACTATTGGATGATGATAAAGGGGCTCTATGAACCATATCTGCAGCAGAATGTTGCATCTCTCAAAGTAATATTCACCCTCTTGGAAGCGGGTCAAAGCTCGAAAAATATCTCCCATAATCATGGGAAGAATGGTGTGATCCTCGCTTCTTTGCAAAAATGAGACTACCGCAGCTAATCGAATTCTGATGCACCCACCACGCTCTGCAAAGATCATGATCCCCAGAAATGATATCATGAACGCGAAGACTCTCAACTCCCTCCATGTGTCGTAACTCAATTGGTTGACGAATTCTGATCCCGAGAAGTTTTCAAACCCTTTCTCGTCCCCAAATATGTCATAGAAATATTTCAACGGAACCCAAACTTCGTCCAGGAAGCCCATTGGATTTCGACGGAGGCATAACTTTTTCAAAAAGTTGTTCACACTAACTTTTCTCGGAGCAGCAGGCTTTCTCCCGCGAAGGTCCCTCCCTAATCCGGTAAACCCACTTAATTCTTCCAATGTAGGCGTCATTTCACAATCTTTGAACCTGAAGCCATTGTTCATAGGGTCCCAAAAACCCACTAGAGCCTCGATTAAATCTCTGTTAGGCTTAATCTCCATGATGTTTGTGAGGAACTTGAGGTGCTTAAATACTTGGTTGCGTTCCCATGTCACAAAACGAGCCCACCAATTACAGAGAGTACTCGGGGTCTTATCTCTTATCAAGAACGTAGCAAGTGTCTCGTCTCTTACCCTTTTCTGACTGTTTCTTTGTGGAGAATTCATGGTGAACCTAAGAATAAGATAAAAAGGGGTCAGGACTTCCCTAAGGTATATGAAATTCTAATTATTCCTTTTATTTGATTTTTTTCAAAATGCCATTTAGGACTCGATCTATTTACTACTTTTTGAAATTAGCAGACACAAAAAGTAGGAAAATGGCTATTATTATGAAAACGGCCTTTTGATACTTCCACAGAAGACTTAAAGGATTTCTCGGTAAAAATGGCTAAAGCATTGAGACAAAAATAATTTAAAAAATAGACAAAATAAACAAAATGACTACTTTAACGAAAACGGCCCTTCAGGACTCCCAAGAGAGGTTCAAAGGCTGTCTCGGCATATATAACCAGACAAAACTACATAAGATGGTTTTTCTTTTGCGAAAACACTCTTTTAGCACTTCCGTAGAAGGTTTTAAGCAATCTCGAAAAAAATGGTCGGACATAAGGGAAAATGGTAAAAAGCGAACAAAAGATGGACAAAATAGCTATTTTATAAAAAATGACCCTTCAGCACTTCCGAAAAAGATTTTAAGGCTGTCTTGGCAAAACGGCCGGAATATGAGGGTAAAGTAGTAAAAAGTGACAAAAAATAGCCTTTTTTCACGTAAATTTTATGCACATGTGTAATTTTAAGCTCTTTTTTTTTTGAAAAATGTGGGCTGAACCAAATGGTGGTTGCCTACGTATCTCACATTCGGTGAGAATCAAACCCACGTAGTTCGGTAAAATTGGGTATTTTTCTCTTTTGATTTTTATGAAAATTAATCTTTACACCTCACGCCAGACTACTACAAAATCTTAGTAAAAAAATGATTATTAGTACTAAATTAGGAGAATGATTTTTTTTTTAACAATTTCGCTCAACTAATTTTCTAAAGCCGGTCAACAATGCAAGTAAGCCTTCTAAACGATGTAGCAAGTAGCACATAAGTGAACATGATGGTCTCAATGAGGATACCTGTCTTATACGAAACCGGCACCTGTGCCGAGTTTCGTTAAGTCAAATGCATGTGATGGAAATAAAGAGAACCTACTAGGGATATCTGGCATGATGTTGTTCTTCTAGGTTTAAATCCTATTGGAGAAGGTATCTAGACTGGCTTACTCGAGCGGATAACTCGAGCCAAGGAGGGTCAGCACACCGTTAGCATTGCTTTCCGGCTTAGCTGGTGGTGCTCCTTACCTAAAACAAGTGTGACTAAGTCCTTCACCGGGTGACATGCACCTCTGCTGTCATGACCCAATTTCGGAGTCGTGATGGCGCCTGTCGTGGAACCAGGAAAGCCTCCCTTTTTAACTAAGCTAAAGTCAATTTCCAGTAAAAATATGACTTTTAAACGAATTTATTAAAAATACTAAGAATCTGAAGTTAAAACAACATTTGAAGAACTAAATTTAAAACCTCCAACCCCGAATCCGGTGTCACTCAGTCATGAGCTACTATAACATAAAGCAAAGAAAAAGGAGAAATGGACAACATTGTCTCAAACTAAAGAACAACAAGTAGAATAAGAAAGAGAAGACGAGCTCACGATCTCCAGTTGCTACCTCGACAACTCCAATAGAAACGTTGACCGTTGCTCAATATCCGCTACCGGGTCCCGGTGTACCTGGATCTGCACACAAGGTGCAGGGGGTAACGTGAGTACACCAACTCAAAAGTAACGAACCCAAACTATGGGCTGAAAAGTAGTGACGGACAAAACCTCAAAATTTTACAATAAATAATATATAGAATTTAGACATGCTAACAGTTTATCAGGATGAGTAAATATGCCAAGTATGCCAGTATACTCTACATGCCATCATAAAATATATGTATGCAACTAGTATGGATATGCACATAGTGCTCACAGCTCTCCCAAGAAGTCCACTCATTACTATATATGGCTCTCAGGCCCAGGGAAGTTCCATCCCGAAATATGCATAAACATCGGTGACCGTGGTCACTATGTACTTAGGAAAAAGGCCAGTCCAGCCCCCACAGAGAAGATCCATCTCCGGAATACAACACTCGGACAATTACCATATCCAGGGAATATCCATCCCACTCATAACATCAGCTTCGGACAAGATCCATGCCCAGGGAAGATCCATCCCTCAGTATCACTTCGGACAAGATCCATCCCTCATCACTTCGGACAAGATCCATGCCTAGGGAAGATCCATCCATCATCACTTTGGACAAGATCCATGCCCAGGGAAGATCCATCCCTCATCATTGCGCTCACTGGGGGTGTAAGGACTCTGGAGGGGCCCTAGTGGCCCAAGCGCCATATCAAGCCAACGAAGGCATGATTTAAATATCACTGCAGTGTGCAGTCCATTCTCATAACTATCTCAATAACAGGCTCTCGGCCTCACTCAGTCATTTCTCATCAGCCTCACTCACATGGCTCATAAATGCCTCCATCAGCCCGAAACAATGATAAGTATGCATGTAATTAACAATACTGAGATAAGAAGTAATATGCTATAACAGGACTGAGTATATGACATCAAATAATCACAAAATGAGACAGCAATATACGACCACTCGGGTCTCAGCATTTCCGGCGTGAAGCCTAGCATTTATACTTAACATGATTTCTAACATGTTCACAATTACCACATTAATAGATGCACAAATATCATCATGGAATAATCACTAAGCGGGGTCATGGGATAAGCCAGGACACAAATACCCGTGCACGCCCTCACGCCCGTCACTTGGCATGTGCGTCACCTCAACAATTAGTCATAAATCATTTCGCTCGGGGTATCGAACCCTCAGAACCAAGTTTGGAAATGTTACTTACCTCAAAACCGGCTAAAATACTATTATGCAATGCCTTTGCCTCGAAATCCGGCCTCTGAGTGCTCCAAATCTATCAAGTTCAGATTTTTATCATCAATTTATGCTTAAGGAATAAATTCCCATCGAAAAATATCAAATTTAGCCCAAAATCCGAATTTGGTCAAAACCCGACCCCTAGGCCCACGTCCCGAAACTCAGAAATTTTTATACCAAACTGTTCTTCATCATCCCACGAGTCTGTACATATAAAGAACACTATTGGAGTTCATTTGACCCCTCAAATCAATCCCTAAAGGTCTCAAAATCTCAAGCCCTAAACCCACCTTTTTCTACGGATTTTCCATGAATTTACACTGGTTTTATGTTCTATAATCATCCATGATCTAGTTTTAATAATCAAAACACTTACCTCTATGAAGAACAAGGATTTTCCTCTTCTAAATTCGTCCCCAAAGCACTTTTCCGTACAACAATGGTGTAAAATAATGTTTAATTCGCGGAAGGGTTTATTTAAATATGCACAGTGATTCCTTCACTGCGATCGCGGAAAAATCCACGCGATCGCGGTTCACAGCAGTTCAACCTCATGTGATCTCAACCCCATGCACGCGATTGCAAAGACCAATTGACCTCACCCCCCACGCGCCTGGTTAAATCTACGCGATAGCGACCTAGCTCACGCGATCGCACTTCACCTTCTTCCAAACCTACACGATCGCAGCCCTTGCCACGCGATCGCGATTCACAGATCCTTGCTGCACAAAAACCAGAAAACCAGCAATTATCTAAGTCTAAAAATGCCCGTTAACCAACCGAAATCAATGTCGAGCCCCTCGGGACCCCAACCAAAGTTACCAACACATCCCATAACATCATTCAAACTTAGTTGAACTCTCAAACAAAATTACATCGGATTCAAGCCTAAGAACTTTGAAATTTCTAAAATCCACCAACGATGCCGAAACTATACATACTCCGATTGACCTGAAATTTTGCAGACATATCCAAATGACATTACGAACATGTTTCAACTTCCGGAATTCCATTCCTACCCTGATAGCCTATTTTCCACTGCCGATCGGAAATCACCAAAAACTAACTTTCGCCAATTCAAGCTTAATTCTAAACCGGACATCACAGAAATATTACGAACACACTCCTAAGTCCCAAATCACCTAACGAAGCTATCCGAGCCATAAAATCCACATTCCGAGATCGTTTCCCAATAAGTAAACCCTCAGTTGACTCTTCCAACATTAAGGCTATCTTTAAAGACTAAGTTACTGAATTCACATTTAACCATTCTGATTTCAAGCCTATCGACTCTAATACATCAATAATAGAATAACCAAATCCATGACAAGTCAATGACATCAATAAAAATGCAAGTTCTACGTAACGACAGACCGAGTCGTTACATCTGCTATCTCAAAAAAAGCGGGTTATTTCAAGCAAATGCCCAATTTTAATTTCAAGAAGACTCAGAGGGGAGTGTGCGAGAAGACAATTTATATGTACATTTCAACAATATCAAAGCGGTAAAAAATGAACAGGTAGCACATTAGTCAAAAATAAATCACAATATATACAAAATTAATAAAGCCAAATAAATAGTCAACATGTACAAGCTCGAATTCAGGTTCTCCCCAGCAGAGTCGCCAGAGCTGTCACACCCATTTTTACCCTAGCAAAAAATATTTGTGTATTATATGGATTGTTGTGGGTTAAAGAATATTTTCAATTAAAGTGACAAACTTGAGCAGGGATTATCTTATTTACAGAGTCGCCACTTGTAATTGAATTTTTGGGTGTTCCAAGTCACCTTTTATTTGAATCTCTAGTCAAAGGAAGGTTTGACTCTATTATTATCAGTCCGAGAAAATAACGTTCGGGTAAGAAATTCTACTGACCAGGGAGAAGGTGCAAGGCATTCCCGGAGTCTCGTGATTCTAGCATGGTCGCTTTATTAACTTAAAACTTGGCTTGAATTGATTTTGGACAAATTGTGATTTATATAATTTGTATGTTTTACATATCCACTTTTATCTCTTAATTATTAGAATTATTAAACAAAATAATTTGGATAATATTATGTTGTCATAACCATGCTACGCAAGCGAATGCATGATTGAATAACAAAATTAATTAACTTATCATAATTGCGCCTTGAAAGCGAATCTGAAATCATGACAATCAATTATTTGTAGTACTTTTGAGAAAGTACTACATTTGAGAAAATTAATTTTTGAAAATTATTAAAAGTCAATTATCGCGCTACGCAAGAGAATCCGCGATTTTAGCAAAGGATTAACTAAATTAATAGGTATGATATGAGGTTATTTAACTAATTTATTGAATGTTAATTATCACGCTACGCAAGCGATTCCGTGAAGTCAAAGCGCGCCTACTAATTGCCTAGCGTTTAAATTAATTAGAAGAAAATGATTTAGTTTAATTAGTAACAAAAATCTTTATTTTTCTAGTCTTATCGTAGGGAAAATTATGCATATAAATGTTGAACCAAATCCATCTATTTTAAAGAAATGATTCAAATTCTTGTTAAAAGAGAAATGGGCCAGCTTATCAATTTTAGAGCTTTTGGGCTGCTGGAATTTATTAAAAGAAACGGGCCAGCTAAAATGTTTATTAACTTGCATATGATGTTCAACTTATGTGGCCCAACTCTAATAACCAAATGGCCAACTGAAGCTAGCAAATAATCTTTGTAACAACTTATATAAAAATATCCTTTGAATTTTAGCATGCTAAATCATGGTAATAGGGAGACCCTCATATGAATCAAGAAATTTAATCAATCTCATGCTCAATAAAGAAGACAAGTACATTGGTAGTCTCACACTCTATTTTAGAACAAATGGCCATAATAAATTACATGTGAAAATAACATCTTTTATTGAAAAAATGAAGAACCTATATTCACCATATTCATTCAACCTTAACTGAAACTCCATTTGTGAATTTCTAAACAAGACTACTGAAAATGAGACCACTTAGCTTTAAAATGAAATCATAACTATAACCAAACAATGGCCAATGAAAATAAGAAAAAAAGGTTTAGCTTGGCAACAAACAGAGGGACAAACATGAAACTACATGGATTCAAAATTTAATACATACTCCTTTCACACAACCACACAACTGAGGACCAAGCAGAATTATATCCTAAATTTTGGCATAATACTAAAAATGCTTGACCCAGTTTAATTAACTAACATACTATCATAACTAGGGGTGGGCATAAAATCCGAAAAATCGAATTCCGAACCGAACCGAATTAATTCGGTATTTCGGTTTCAGATTTTTTCGGTATTTCGGTCTAATTCGGTATTACATTTTTGGTATTTCGGTATTTCGGTTCGGTTTTCGGTATTATAATTTTAAAATTTTGGTATTTCGGTATACCAAAATACCGAGATTTTATGGACTTTTTTTTGGCCCTACCTATATCTAGTTATCTACCCACCCAGGCCCAACCCCAAGCAAGCAACGAATAATTGGCATGGGGTAGCCACAATTTAAGGTGGTACCACTAGTCTATTAAAATTAATATGAATAGACAGTGTTACCCTTTCCTTCCCAAATGAAAATACGCCATTTTCATATTCATTCCTTACAGCTCTACTTCTCATTTTGCAATGGGGTTCTGGCGTTTGTATGAGTGTTTCCATTATTTTCATATGTGAAATCCACTTTTGAACAAAAGAAACGAATTGCTTAGTCATATAAATTTTATAAGCCTCTCAATTTCTTTTGTGTCTGCTCTTAGGAGTTGAATTGCATAGTAAACCATTGACTCATAATAATCACAGATGTGGGAGGACGTAACTTTTGGTTTTCTAAAAGAAGTGACTTTTAGATTTTCTTAAACAACAGATAATTAGGAAAAATAAGGTAAAAAGACAAAAAATTGAGGACAAAGATAATTGTGTTAAGGAAATGTAGTCCTGAAGTCTTGAGCTCAAGTTTTGTCTTTGTAACTGGGGAACTTCCGCATACGGGGCTGAAGTTCACCAGTTATAAAGACAAAAACTTCAGCATACGGGGCTGAAGTTCCCCAGTGACTGGGGAACTTCAGCTCTAGAGCTGAAGTTTTGTCTTTGTAACTGGGGAACTTCGGCATACGGGGCTGAAGTTCCCCAGTTATAAAGACAAAAACTTCAGCATCCGGGTCTGAAATTCCTCAGTTATAAAGACAAAAATTTCAGCATACGGGGAGGAATGTCCCCAGTTATAAAGACAAAAACTTCAGCATACGGGGCTGAAGTTCCCCGGTGTAACTGGGGAACTTCAACTCTAGCGCTGAAGTTTTGTCTTTGTAACTAGGGAACTTCAGAATACGGGGCTCCTACAAATCCCCAGTTTATGTCAGCTTGCCTCCTACAAGTACGCCTTACCAATAATTTTGCCTACCATGACTTAAACAGATTAAAAAAAACTACCTAACGTTTTTATCTCGGATGGAATTCGAACCCTTAACTCCAAAGTTCTCACTCACTTTATTAATCACTAAGTCAACTTTGGGCGCAACTATTCGTGGAAGTCCAAGCATATGAAGCAGAAAAGTCTCTAGCAATCCATGAGAAATTCTCAAGTTGGTCACATGAACATATATCTCACACAACTTTGTTGGCTAAGTAATTGATCCGCGCCCATCAGAAGGCTGGTAGCTCGACAGGAATAATGCAGAAGGCCGGTAGCTCGACAGGAATAATGCGGGAAGTGGAACGAGACCTACGATTCCATGCTTGTTGTTGCTGGAGGTACACATCCCTTCCTTGTTCCAATGGCCAAAAATAGCACCCCAAACATTAATGTTATAAATAGCACTCGCCTCAGTACTAATAGCGTGAGGCGAGGCGATGCAAGCAGTCTATGCTATTTTGGTGTTGCATTGCGATTGTAAAAGGCGAGCACCTCTTCCTGTGTAACGGGAGGCTAGTTGTGGCGTCGCTTTTTGAAAGAAAAAGAAAAGGCGCAGACATTAAAAGAAAAGACTAACGACTTAAAACATTAGGGCTTGCAGCAATTTCACGTTTCTTTCTTCTTCAACCTTCGAGCAACAGAGCAGCCAAGTTCACCCAAGACAATTTCAACCTGAAAGCTTCAAGTTTATGTCATCTTCTTCTTCATCCAAGTCGACCCAGCCCAGGTTTCTTCTTCTTTCTTCTTTTTCCTTTCTTTCTTTCTTCCTGTTCCTTCTTCTCTACTTTTTTGATCTGTTTTTTGTCGAGTGCAAAAGTGCAAAACAGAGTCTACCGCTTTATTTTTTTTTTCGTATTTCTTCATTCTTCTGATCTTCTCTTCTTCTTTCTATTTTTTGTCGAGCAACAGTGCAGCAGTAACTAGAACAAAGAGTCTGTTTATGCTCTATTTTTTTTTCATTTTTCTTCTTCTTCTGCTGATCTTCTCTTCTTCTTTTTTTGTTGCTCTGTTTTTTATTAAGCAGCAGTACTGCACCCTATTTTTGCTATTGATTTTGCTCTACTTTTTCAATTCTTCAACTGTCGGGAAGAGGCAGAGAACTTCAAAACTACAAACCTGAAATTTCCTCCTTTTGCAGTGAGTAGAATTCATTGCATATTGTGATATGAATCTACTATGACAGTCCATTAAGTTTTTAATTTTTGAAATGATATATTGTTAATATATTATTGTTATTGAGTTTTTAGTTATATATATAATATTTTATTTTTTTTGTATAAATTATCGCTTCACATCAAAAAGGCGTGCGCCTCTCGCCTCGGTGAAGCGGGCCCTAGCCGCTATTTGTCGCCGCATGCTATCCAAAACACTGCCAAACACCATACAATCTCTTTTCCTGCTGCACCCGAAACACCATACTCAAGAGTTAGAAACCTGCGATGAGTCATTAGTTACTTCCTTACATGGAGTTTTTTCTGGAACAAAACATGACATGCTTTGTTGAGGTGGTGAACCGCATATTGAATCAACCGAGAAAAAGAGAGATATTCTGTTCAATTGCTTCAGTGTTCCATTTCTTTTCTGTCACCAACAAACTTTATTGTCCCCTTGATTGATGCTTGCATTCTTTCCAGAAAATTTGCCTGCAAAAATACATTAGTTTATCAGAGGCACTTTTTAATAGACCATAAAAATTGGAAAAGATTTTTTGTGAGAAATATTACACTTCTCAGATCATTTTCCACTTTGGTTGATTAAAATTTTGAAAAGGTGTATTTTGTGGGAAGTAGGTGATAAAAATGAGTATCAAAGAGCAGAAATAATATTTATATACTGATAGCAACCAGTTATAAGAATACCAACAAGGGTTGTGGTGGAGTGGTAAGTACTCCTTCATCCTTAACCAGAGGTCTCGAGTTCGAGCCCCTGGGTATGGAGTCGCCTTTGTTAGGGAGCGTTTTACCCCCAATGTGGGACTTCCCAACGCGAATCCGGATTAGTCGGGCCCCAATGTGGGTACCAGATACCGGGTGAGAAATCCAAAAAAAAAAACCACTGATAAGAATAAGAACTGAAAATGCCACAAATGAAAATGAATCACGCTCTCCTAGAACACAAAGTGCTTTCTTCCATTTAAGTAAAAATTGCTTTATCCATGATCTTACCAAATATAATCATAGTGTATCGTATATAAGATGATCAAAAAATAAAAGACACTTACCGTGAAATTTCCATACTGGTTTTGTTCCATCAGTAACCACCTCAAACATTATTTGATCTCCCTCCTTTAAGCAATGTGTATCGCGGAATTTACTCCATCCACCTCTAATGCACACGCTAGTACCAAAAGGACGTAACATAAAATTCCACGACCTTTCCCGTTCATCTCTTATAATCAAATCACATTTCTTGTTGATGAGACCGTTTGTGAATGCAAATTGTGTAGGAAGGATCTGAAATGGTATACCACCATTTCCGCATATCAGTAAAAACTTCATATTTTTCACTAAGATTTGCGCCAAAACAAAGAAGAAAGAATAAAATGGTATGCATGATCACTTTATCCTGAACATTCTTGAAGGGTTTGTATGAAATGGGTTCTGGACTTACCAAGTAACTATACGTAAGGCAATAGGGCCTAATGGTGCATACAAAATGACCAAAAGGCTTGTGAATAACAGCATCTACATGGGGAAATGCCTTGCTTGATGACTTGACGCTGGGGTTTTGTTCGTCTGTTACAAGGTAATTGTATACATAATTTCATGTCAAGATATTCAGCATGACAGAGAGATTATAGTTAAAGTATGAATAGTGTATAAACATCGACCACAAAAGAGTAGGGCTCATTCTCCAAAGTAGACCTTTCTTGAAAACTTTTGGCTTCCAAATAATAAGGAAACAAGAATGATGTTATGGAAATAAAGTTTAATTATTTATATTTTAATATGATTAGATTCTAGAAACACGAAAAGAATAAGTATACTTGTATTTATAGGGTTAAGCTATCAATGCATACTTTAATACAGCATATTCGAAGTCACCACCCTCCCTCAACTTAGGTAAGAAATTCAAGGGCTAAGCAAATTATAGAAAGGATAATATACTTCTGTAGAATCTGGCAGGAGTCATAAAAATGATCTTGTGTGTTAAAATGACTATTGAACCCTTTGTTCCTTAAGCAATGTTTGTAGATTACAAAGATTGTCTAGGAAGGTTGAGGAAGAACTGATAGAAGACCATCTTAATTTACTCAAACAGAAACATTCAAAAAAAGGGCCTTCACAGTACTATTTCTCGCGTAGCTGTTTCTCTTTTCAAGAAAAAGAACTCGTATAGATATTATTCTTCAAATATCATTTTAAAGTATACAAATTTTCTTTAAATTTTTTACATTACAACATATGAAAATTTATCCTCATGGAACCTGGGACAGGACCTTTGGAGCACTCAATTTATAAACTTAATTGAAGAAATGGAGCAAACTGCCCCCTTTACTATGAATTATAACCGCGAAAGCCAAAGGACACTTCTTATAACAAGCAAAAGCAACTAAAAGGAACCCTATAAAAGAAAGAACAATGTTATATAACACTTCAAAAACACTATTTAGTTACGATATGAAGTGTATAAATTAGGCTCTTTTTGGTATAACTAAAATGTTTGCTATAGATTCCGCATATAGGAAATGTTTTACAAAGATCATTTGTCGTCTTCAAAACTGTTTGGTTGGGTAAATTTTAGAACATGTAGTTGTTTATAAATAATATTTATTACGGTTTTGAATATACAAACACAAAAATAAATTTCGTGGTAAAGTGACGTAAAAAGACTGGCAAGGTCTCCTTTAGAGCACTCAATGTATAAACTTGAGTGATTAAATAGTGCAACTGCCCCTTTATGAAAGACGAAGCACACTTCTTATACCAAGCAAAAGCAATTAAAAAAGACCTCTATATCTGTAAAGAGAGACAATGAAATATGACACGATAATACACTATTTAATTACAAAATGGAGCGTATATATTGGGCCCTTTTTGGGTGTAGCTAAATTGTTTGCTACAAAATATATTCCACATATAGGAGGTGTTTTACAAAGATCGCTTCATAGTAACAACCTCAAACATTATATGATCTCCCACCTTTAAGTTAGTTGCAACACGGAACTCACCCCTTCTACCTCCAATATACACTTTAAACCCGTAGATAGGTAACCTTAAATTACATGACCTTTTGTCTTTCATCTCCAATAATCACACCACAATTCTTGTTGGTGAGACCATTTGCCAGTGCAAATTGTGTAGGAAGGTACTGAAATAGTTTAATAACCATTTGCACATATCATCAAAATGAGATTGACCTTGCTTGAAAACATGAGGCTGTAGTTCTTTTTTTGTCTATTAAATTGTGAATTGTAGTCAAACCCATGTCAAGAATATTAAATATGACAAAATGATTTCAATTAAAGCACGCATAGCCTCTAAACACCCACCCCATCTTTTGGCTAATTTTTCATTTAATAAATTGAAACTTGCTTTAGGAGGAAAGGACTTAACTTGCAAATTCGTCAAGTATAAATTACTTGTACTATAATACGTAGAAACTGGATATTATCATGTGGTAATTATTGTGATGCAATTAATGTGCACACTTCAGTAATTACAGTATTTCGTACAGTTTTAAAGTTCTAATTTTCTTAATAAGATCACAAACTACTGCATTATACTCATGTCATCAACAAATCTCCAAAAGGCTTGAGGACCAAACTGCATATCTAATGCACTCCAAAGATCTTACCTTTTAATTTAAATTTCTTGGAAGTCCCTTCAACAGCATAGCCGGCAGCTTCTTCTTTTTCTTCCTCTTTTTCTTGCAGATACTCTGCATATTCTCTGTTACATTGCCCTGAATGTAAATGACAGTGACCAAAAGACTTGTGAGCAGCAGCTTCAGCATAGGGGAATGCCTTGCTTGATGACTTGATGCTGGGGTTTGGTTCGACTGTTATAGGGTGATAACACAAACCAATGTCAAGAAATTAAGTATGGCAAAAAGAATACAATTTAAAATATGAATATTGTCCAAACATCCACCCTAACTTTTGCTTATTTTTCGATATTAGCAGGAATTCACTCCCCAAAGCGGACCCTTCTTGATATTTCTTTTAGCTTCCTGATGTTATGAAAATAAAGTTCAATGATATAAAATTTGAATCTGACTGTATTCCAACAATGCATACATTAGAACAACATATTGAAAATCACCACCCTCCCTCAACTTGTACAAGCAATGAAGAAATTCAATAGGCCAAGCAAACAAGAGAAAGGATAATATACTTCCGTAGAGTTTAGTAGGACTTGTAAAAGTGCTTTTATGGGTTAAAATGACTATTGGATCCTTTGTTCTTTCAGCAACATGTTTGTATAGTTACAAAAATGACTGTCTAGAAAGCTTGAGTAAGAACTTATAGAAGACCGTCTTAATTAACTCAAAGGCAAATGCTCACAACAACAATTACATCTTGTAGATAGCTATTTCACCCTTTCCAAGTAAAAGAACTTTCATAGATGTTACTTTCAACTTTCTAAATAACAAAAACTTGACATTAAGAGGACTCAACATCTAAATTTGATGAATAGATAGAGCAAACTGCCCCATTATTTTGGCTTTTTTTATGACAGTGGTGTGGGGGGAAACTTGCGTGCACCGCGACCATTCCGCCGAGTACTTGCTACCTCCCATCAGCACACAGGTACCGGATAACACTGCCTACCAAGGATTCGGTAAATTTGAAAAGTGTAGTTGGTTATGGAGAACATGTTTTACAGTATGAGCAGCAACCAAATACTGAATAACCTAGTAAAAAGATCGTAGAAAAATAAGAGGTTGCTTAATTAAAAAATCTTACCATGAAATTTCCAAATTGGTCTTTCTCCATTAGTAACAACCTCAAACATTATTCGATCTCCCACCTTTAAGTCATTTGCAGCGTGGAATTTAGCCCATCTTCCCCCAATATAGACGTGATGGCAGGAGGTATATAGCTTTAAATTCCATGACCTTTGTCTTTCATCTCTAATAATCAAATCACATTTCTTGTAGGTGAGACCATTTTTCGATGCAAATCGTGATGGAACACGCTGAAATTGTTTATAACATTTGCACATTGCATGTCATAGGCATCATGTTATCACCGTAAATAACTCCAATTAACAAAGAGGAAAAAAAAAAAGAAAAGAAAATGGTGGTTATGTTTCCTTTACCTGAAGATTCTTAACGGTTAGGGGGGAAGGGGGAAATGAGTTTTGAGACTTACCATGTAACCATTTGTCAGGTAATAGGATCTAACAGTGCATTCAAAATGAGATTGACCGTTGCCAGTAGCAGCTTCTGCATGGGGAAATCACTGAAGAAATTAAATATGACAAACAAGATGCAGGGTTTGGTTTGTCGGTTAAAAGTTAATTGTAGACAAATCCACGTGAAGAAATTAAATATGACAAAATGATAACAATTAAAACATGAATAACATCTAAACATCCACCCAATCAATTGGCTAGTTTTTCCTCTAAGAAAATTGAAACTTATTCATAGAATTAGCTAACAAATTCATCAAGTATAAACTAATGGACTCTAAAGATCTTACCTTTGAATTCAAATTTCTTGCAAGCCTCTTCAACAATATCTTCTTCTTGTAGCAGATACTCTTCATATTCTCTGTCACAATGACTTGAATCAAATATGATAACCTCAAACACCATGTTTCCTTCATGTCTGAAAATCAATAGATCTCCTAAATGCAAATCATGCTGTTGTGCGAAATCGGCCCAACCCGCTTCGAATCGACAGCCGTTCACCTTCACCCGCCACTGCTTACTACCACTTCTAAGTATTGCATGTTCAATATGGTCATATCCTTTCAGATACTTCAAGAAACCAGTAGGAATTTTCTGCAGTACATTATATACTTAGATTAGCCTTGTTCCAAATCTTAGGAGAGGAAATCGTACTAACTATCTAACCAGTTAAACAATTAAAAGA